>JAOTOM010004214.1:0-52500 GCA_034440615.1 Ashinkailepas kermadecensis
CAAGCCATCCCAGCAAGAATTTGCACAAAATTAAGAAAACACTGTTTTTATATAAATGCTCCCATAATGATTGCCAAACCCAGGCGCTGGTTCGGTGCTTTTTCGGACCCGTTACATTTTCCCACCTATTGATGTGTTGTTGGGCCTCATTGTATTTTGTGAGGACCCCGGCACGTTTTTTTAATACCACTGCGCTTTTAAGGCTTTGCTGCTTTTTGATGAACCCAAGTTGTTTTTGAGGAACTGGCGGGTTTTCGATGGCTACGATGTGTTCACTTTATGTCTGGTGTGTTATTTTTTTTGTGTGGGGTGGGGTGGGGGGGGGGACAATGTCGCTATCGGTGTGCTCTGGCTCGTTTGTGAGGCCATCATACTGTTCTTTCAGCCTGTGTTTGCGTTTTGGGGTCCTCCGGTATGTTGGCGGCGCGATTTTGGGGGACTTGGCGAGTTTTCGAGGCAGCGCTGTATTGAATTGAGGTCGAGACGCACATTTGGGTGTCCAGGTACGATCTTTTTCGGGTCCCAGCGCGAGTTTTGGAGCCCCATTGTACTAAGTTTGGCCCCAATGGAATTTGGGCGGCTCCGGCGCGATTTTTCGTGCCCCTGTGTAAGTTTTCGGGCCCAGCTGTATTTATTTCGAGGCACTGACGGATATTTTTCGGATCCTGGTGCACTATTTCCGACCCTGGCGCTTTTCGTGGCACCGCTGTTCTTAGTTTTGGCTCGGACGCTAATTTTTGGGACCGACGGATCTCTGTGGCCCCAGTGCGATTTTGGGTGGCCACGAAGATATTTTTGGAGGCACCGGCAAGATATTTCAGACCCAGACGCTATTTTTTGGAGATACAGCGTGCTGTTTCGCGATCCCTGCGCAACGTTTGCGAACTTCGGTGCGATTCCTGGGGGCCCACCACCTCTCAGGGGGGGCATTTCCCTCTATCCCCTTATGTGCGCCACTGTGTGCGAAAGACCATTAATATGCTAACAAACAGGTGCATGCTTTTAGAGCCGCCAATGCATCCTTAGTACATCTGCGGTGATAGTTGGATGATTTCAAGTCATGATTGCCAGGGCAAAACACTGCGTGTGGTGGGAGCCTGAAGTAAGGAAGTTAAAATAGATTCGGAGTCAAAATGTCAATGGAGTCAAAGTTATAAAGTCATCAAGTCTTAAAATTGAATAAGAGTCAGACGGTTCCATCTGGACTAAGCCCATAAAGGGAGAATTGAGATTGTATCAAAAGAAAATAGACCGAAGTACGTTAATCAGTGTCAAAGCCTGAATTCGAAGGAAACTATCATCCCACTAGCGAATCTAGAAGGCTACGGAGGCCATATCCCCGAAGCATCCTGAAGGGGGTAGGGCTATGGTGGTGGCGGTGGTGGTGTTGGTGTGCGTCGGCACCAAAGTACTCCTCGGTAGCATTGGAGTGCGCCGACACCAAAGTACTCCTCGGTGGCATTGGAGTGCGCCGACACCAAAGAACTCCTCGGTAGCATTGGAGTGCGCCGACACCAAAGTATTCCTCCGTGGCATTGGAGTGCGCAGACATCACAGTATTCCTCGGTGGCATTGGAGTGCGCCGACACCAAAGTACTCCTCGGTGGCAGTGGTGTGCGCCGACACCAAAGTACTCTTCGGTGGCAGTGGTGTGAGCCGATACAAAGGTACTCCTTGGTGCCAGCGCCGAAGGCGGTGCCCCACCATGTATCCATGCATATTCACTGAGGAAGCATGATGCGAGCTTGGAGCGGTGCGACCTGCTCGGGGAAGCTACACTCGCGCGCGACATTCAAGCATGACTTTTTTATCGATTTTATGCACGACGTCTGATACATATCTCATGCACGAAAGCAGTAATCGATATCTTTCTTGTCGCTTACCACGCTGCCGGTGCAACGGGCATCAACGGTGGCCGGCGGCGCATCTGGAGCGTCTCGACCAGCAGCTCCGTTTGGCCTCTTAGATTGGCGACGGTGAGTGCCTGGCTTGACCTGACCTACTTCGAACAGGATGAGAGCGGCCAGCTGGAGCAGCTGGGTGCAGCTTCAGAGGCGGAAGCGGCCGATCCTGCTGCTGGTCGTCTGCTGCCTGGTCACCGCCATCTTCGTCGTCGACGACGTGGAGTGGCAGATTCGTTCCGTCTCAGCCGGCATCTGGGCCCGCTACCACGAAAAGGTGCGCTCCAGTGTTGCGTCGTGTTCTGTTGTAGATGGTATTGCGTTGCATTGGACAGGCGTGTCGTCTAAGCAATGGGCCAACGCATGTATTGGATTGATGCGATTGATACCGAGCACTGGGCGTTAAATGACCTCGTAGTCGGCGCGCCCTTAAGCCCAAATAATTAATTGATGATACCTGAGCGTTGCCATTGCAGCGCGTGCTGAAGACGAGGACGTACAGCTTTCAGCTTCCTTGTCAATTCTGAAAATTGAATATTTTGTAACGACGTGTTTCTGTAAGTTCGTTCGTCCCAACTAGAAAACGCTTCGGCGTCATGCTTTATGCATGAAACCTGCCGAGGAAAATGCAAACTACCTCCTGCTGAGCTATTTTACATGCGTCAGCATTGCCTAGTTGTCGGAGCAAACTTCATACGAAGAATTACTTGAGCATATAATCCATGCTCAGTTTCATGTTAGCTGCATATTAATACGGTGCATATCGATCTTTTGTCGCGATGAACGCAAGTGTTCACGTGAAACTCATGGTAACACTCATGGCTTTTGAACATAATCGTTTGTGTCAGGAGGGAAAAGGTATCGAAAAGGTCCGATAGCATACTGCATTTTCAGCGCGCAGTCTTCATTACAGGGTTTAGACAAGAAACACTGCACACCCCAGAAGCGCCCCGAGTGCACTTTGGTACACTCGGAAATACACTTTCCTACTGACCATCTTGTTCCCTGTCACCACACCAGCTGCTTTTAGCCGCCAACCTGTTTGCGTTTGCAGTTTAAGTCTGCTCCAGAGCTGGGTGAAATTGGTGACAACGAGAAAGTTATTCTATACTGGACGCCATTTTTCGGAACCCTCGAGTTCACCGTCGGTTATGGCCGCAAGCCTTTCCGCAACTGCCCGGTAAGAGCCCGTTGCACTATGACATGGTAAAAGCTCACTACTTTATGACCACACTAGGCACCAGGCATCGTCAAGCCCTTCCGCAACTACGAAGAGCCCGTTGCACTATGACATGGAAAGAGCTCACTGCTTTATGGCCACACTATTCACCAGTCATGGTCATGCCCTTCCACAACTACCCGGTAGGAGTTCACTGCGGTATTCGTATTGCAGTGAGCACTATCCCGGAGTACTGCCATTTAGAGAGCTCTTGCCACTTAGTGTGTCACGAATACATTAACGATCAGCTACGGTAGCGAAACTTCTCGAAACTACTCGCTAGCGGACTGACGTAACATAGCTGCGCCAATTGCATTACATATATATATATATATATATATATATATATATATATATATATATATATATATATATATATACAGGGTGTCGATTTGTATCCTTTTGTGGGGGCCGTGGCCCCCAATGTTGATCTTGGCCCCCAATGTTGATTTGGGCCCCCAATAACCTATGCTATTTTATGCTGTTAAGAAAGCTAAAGGGAAAAATGAAAATCACCATGCTAAGTAGAAACATTGATGTTAACCAGCACATTTTGTACTGAAAAGAAACAGATTTGGATTAGATAGTGGACTGACCCTCCACCTTTTGCTGAAAAATGTAAAATTGTGTGTAAAAACAAATAAAATAGCTGGAATTCCCTCCACTGTGGAGTACGCTACATCATAAAATGTTGAGATTAGCGATGCTGATGCGTTTTAAACCATATTGTCTGAAGAAAATCTGCTAAGCAGCTAAACAACAATTGCATGGTCATACTGTCATTTCTGAGATCCGAAAATATAGTGGGCTAAATCCGATGTTTTTTTTTTGGGGGGGGTCTAGTGCATGGCACCGGCCCCCAATGTTTTTCAAAAATCGACACTATATATATATATATATATATATATATATATATATATATATATATATATTTATATATATATATATATATATATATATATATATATATATACATATATATATGTGTGTGTGTGTGTATGTGTGTATGCATGTATGCATGTATGTATGTATGTATGTATGTATGTAGTGTGTTTCGTTAAAGCTGACCATATATCTAGAAGCGATTGTTCTCTTTTGTGTTCTTTCAAGATCCCTTTGCAGCCAGGGGCGGACTCAGGAATTGTCATGGGGGCATTTGTCTGAAGGGGCACCATTTCTTCGAAGGGGCTCCACTGCGAAAGTACTTGGAGGCATGGGTGGATACGTTGGTGGCACTGAGGGCATTTGCCCCCATGGAAATTGCCGCCGTTTGGCCGTGGAAAGACTCGATTCCCTACAGGCTCGAGTGCATCCTCATCGAATTATCCAGTCAGAGGCGCCCCTCTGAGAGGAAAAGGCGCCCTTTCAGTGTGTTCGATTGCATCCCCTCGGATTATTCAGCCATAAACGTTCCTTGGAAGGAAAAAGCTTCAGTGTGTTTGAGTGAACCCCACAATTTTTTTGGGCAGAGGAGCACCATGGAAGCCAAAGGCGCCCCTTCGGGAATGCCCGAATGCATCCCCCACATGATTGCAATGTCCGACGTTTCGGCAACATACCGTCTTCGAGGACAATAAAAAGCGAACCGTAGAGAACCGTTCAGAAAGCGGTTCGTTTTTGTGTTGCCCTTGACGAAGGTGTGATTCCGAAACGTCGGGCGTTGTAATCATGTTGTCATTTTAAGGTTACAAATCTAATACAGTTAAAGACAATCTCCTACGCTAATTATTTGGCTTTTGTTTTGTTCCATAAATTCCTCCTCCAGCTGATCACATACCACGACCACGACACGTTCAGAGATCTCGCCAGGAAAGCTGAAGTGCAAACCGATTAGCTGATTGTCATGAAATAAAGAACTAGCTGTTAATTAGATATATCCAAGAAGAGTCTCAAATTTATTGAAATTTGCGTCTTCCAGGGCACAATAATCTGCGACCTAAGCATTGCCCGGTGTCCTTATGTACATGAGCTGTTAGATGTATGCCCACCGACGAGAGCGATAAGACGCTAAGCTGTCCAACATGCTCAATATATCCATTCAGTTTTTCTTCGCTGCTTTCCGAAACCTTTGGACCAGCCACATAATTTATGTTTAGCTCTTGATGCCGAACGTGGGATGGTTTCCAGGCCATTGGCGTGACGTGGTATGACGTGGTGTGATGGTGTGATGTGATGTGACTGTGTGACCTGGTGTTACAGTGTGACGTAGTATGGCAATGTGACGTGGTGTAACAGTGTGACGTGGTGTGAGTGTGACGTGGTGTGAGTGTGACGTGGTGTGACAGTGTGATGTGGTGTGACAGTATGACGTGGTGTGATAGTGTGACGTGGTGTGACATTATGATGGTACAGCAGTGTGATGTGGTATGACAGTGTGACGTGGTGTGACAGTGTAATGGTGTGACGTGGTGTGACAGTGTAATGGTGTGACAGTGTGACATGGTGTGACAGTGTGACGTGGTGTGACAGTGTGACGTGGTGTAACAGTGTGATGTGGTGTGACGTGATGTGACAGTTTGACGTGGTGTGACAGTGTTATAGTGTGACGTGGTGTGAGTGTGACGTGGTGTGACAGTGTGATGTGGTGTGACAGTATGACGTGGTGTGGTAGTGTGACGTGGTGTGACATTATGATGGTACAGCAGTGTGACATGGTGTGACAGTGTGACATGGTGTGACAGTGTGATGGTGTGACAGTGTGACGTGGTGTGACAGTGTGACGTGTGACTTGGTGTGACAGTGTGATGGTGTGACAGTGTGACGTGATGTGACGTGGTGTGACAGTGTGATGGTTTGACAGTGTGACGTGGTGTGACAGTGTGACGTGATGTGACGTGGCGTGACAGTGTAATGGTGTGACAGTGTGACGTGGTGTGACAGTGTGATGTGGTGTGACAGTGTGACGTGGTGTGACAGTGTGACGTGACGTAGTGTGCCGTGGTGTGACAGTGTGACGTGGTGTGACAGTGTGACGTGGTGTGACAGTGTGACGTGACGTAGTGTGCCGTGGTGTGACAGTGTGACGTGCCGTGGTGTGACAGTGTGACGTGGTGTGACATTGTGATGGTGTGACATTGTGATGGTGTGACAGTGTGATGGTGTGACAGTGTGACGTGGTGTGACAGTGTGACGTGCCGTGGTGTGACAGTGTGACGTGGTGTGACAGTGTGATGGTGTGACATTGTGATGGTGTGACAGTGTGATGGTGTGACAGTGTGACGTGGTGTGACAGTGTGACGTGGTGTGACAGTGTGACGTGGTGTGGCAGTGTGACGTGGTGTGACAGTGTGACGTGCCGTGGTGTGACAGTGTGACGTGGTGTGACATTGTGATGGTGTGACATTGTGATGGTGTGACAGTGTGATGGTGTGACAGTGTGATGGTGTGACAGTGTGATGGTGTGACAGTCTGATGATGTGACAGTGTGCCGTGGTGTGACAGTGTGACGTGCCGTGGTGTGACAGTGTGACGGTGTGACAGTGTGACGTGGTGTGGCAGTGTGACGTGGTGTGACAGTGTGACGTGCCGTGGTGTGACAGTGTGACGTGGTGTGACAGTGTGACGTGGTGTGACAGTGTGGCGTGACGTAGTGTGCCGTGGTGTGACAGTGTGACGTGGTGTGACAGTGTGATGGTGTGACATTGTGATGGTGTGAAAGTGTGATGGTGTAACAGTGTGGCAGTGTGACGTGGTGTGACAGTGTGACGTGCCGTGGTGTGACAGTGTGACGTGGTGTGACAGTGTGACGTGACGTAGTGTGCCGTGGTGTGACAGTGTGACGTGCCGTGGTGTGACAGTGTGACGTGACTTAGTGTGCCGTGGTGTGACAGTGTGACGTGCCGTGGTGTGACAGTGTGACGTGACGTAGTGTGCCGTGGTGTGACAGTGTGACGTGCCGTGGTGTGACAGTGTGACGTGACGTAGTGTGCCGTGGTGTGACAGTGTAACGTGCCGTGGTGTGACAGTGTGACGTGACGTAGTGTGCCGTGGTGTGACAGTGTGACGTGCCGTGGTGTGACAGTGTGACGTGGTGTGACAGTGTGATGGTGTGACATTGCGATGGTGTGACAGTGTGACGTGGTGTGACAGTGTGACGTGCCGTGGTGTGACAGTGTGACGTGGTGTGACAGTGTGATGGTGTGACATTGTGATGGTGTGACAGTGTGATGGTGTGACAGTGTGACGTGGTGTGGCAGTGTGACGTGGTGTGACAGTGTGACGTGCCGTGGTGTGACAGTGTGACGTGACGTAGTGTGACGTGGTGTGACAGTGTGACGTGCCGTGGTGTGACAGTGTGACGTGACGTAGTGTGCCGTGGTGTGACAGTGTGACGTGCCGTGGTGTGACAGTGTGACGTGACGTAGTGTGCCGTGGTGTGACAGTGTGACGTGCCGTGGTGTGACAGTGTGACGTGACGTAGTGTGCCGTGGTGTGACAGTGTGACGTGCCGTGGTGTGACAGTGTGACGTGGTGTGACAGTGTGATGGTGTGACATTGTGATGGTGTGACAGTGTGATGGTGTGACAGTGTGACGTAGTGTGACGTGGTGTGACAGTGTGACGTGGTGTGACAGTGTGACGTGGTGTGACGTGGTGTGACAGTGTGACGTGCCGTGGTGTGACAGTGTGCCGTAGTGTGACAGTGTGCCGTGGTGTGACAGTGTGCCGTGGTGTGACAGTGTGCCGTGGTGTGACAGTGTGACGTGGTGTGACAGTGTGACGTGGTGTGACAGTGTGATGGTGTGGCAGTGTGATGGTGTGACGTGGTATGACAGTGTGATGCGGTGTGACAGTGTGACGTGGTGTGACAGTGTGACGTGCCGTGGTGTGACAGTGTGCCGTGGTGTGACAGTGTGACGTGGTGTGACAGTGTGACGTGGTGTGACAGTGTGCCGTGCCGTGGTGTGACAGTGTGCCGTAGTGTGACAGTGTGCCGTGGTGTGACAGCGTGCCGTGGTGTGACAGTGTGACGTGGTGTGACAGTGTGATGGTGTGACATTGTGATGGTGTGACAGTGTGATGGTGTGACAGTGTGACGTGGTGTGACAGTGTGACGTGGTGTGTCAGTGTGATGGTGTGGCAGTGTGATGGTGTGACGTGGTGTGACAGTGTGACGTGGTGTAGCGATGTGACGTGGTGTGACAGTGTAATGGTGTGACAGTGTGACGTGGTGTGACAGTGTGACGTGGTGTGACAGTGTGACGTGGTGTGACAGTGTGACGTGGTGTGACAGTGTGACGTGGTGTGACAGTGTGACAGTGTGACGGTGTGATGCCGTCCGCAGGTCTCAAACTGCGTGACGACCAACCGGCGCTCGTACCTGAAGCGGGCCGCGGCCGTGGTCTTCCACCCGGTGGAGTTCAGCGACCTGGACCTGCCGCCGTGGCGCAGTCCGCAGCAGCTGTGGGTGTTCTTCATGCTGGAGAGCCCGCCGAACACGGGCGGCAAGTTCACCGAGGCCACGCGCGGCCTGTTTAACCTCACCGTCACCTACAGGTGGGCACTGCCGGCGTGGGTAGCTCCAGTGGCAGCAAACAGGCATCCCCCTCAGCGTTTATGTCTGGACACAGGTGTGACGGCAATGTTCTCAGTCACGCTCGATCTGACAGAAATTGTGTAATTATAATAAATTCTTCTGGAGGCTTAGTGCGTGGAAAACCGAGGACTTGTGTAAGAATGCTAGGATTCTGCAAATTTTCCCATATGGAACTGAACAATTCTCTACTCAAGCTATTTTTTGTTGCCTCCTTGTGGATCTATTAACGACTGTTGACTTCGATGCTTCCTTCTGTTTTATTCGCTTCTGGAACATTTTTTGCATTTTATACAGGCGCAGCAGTTCGTTAAGGGCGATTCGAGGATAGGAAGACCCCAAATTGTTCACCACACCCCTCCGATTTTGATAAAAACTGGTGCACGTGTTTTTCTGCGGCCCAGATTAGGATTATTCCTTTTTTAGCTGTCTAGTTCCAAGTGGTGGCGAGGTACAGGTTTGGTAAGTTTTGATGTGAAGAAAATGTCCATCAGATTAAATAAAAAATGCTAGCGATTAACTAACCCTATCAGCGGACGATATGCCCATTGCAATAAAATAGATGTGGTCTTCTGAAGTCAACATTCGACCGTCGTGGCCTCATGGCGTTCCATTGACCTCGTGAAACTGAAAACAGTGTTATTTTGTCATTTTTTTTGCCCGATGGGTGCCCAATGAGTTGTCTAGCTGATGACGTAATGCTTTTTGTTGGTAAGGACGAATCCATAATGGGTCAAATGTCACCGAGGTCAAATGTCAAGGCCTGACATGACCTCCAGATAATGATATTTTATAAGACTATAACATAGCCGATTTGGATGAAGGGGAAAAGGAGGTTAGTTGAGCATACAGGTAAGTTGAGCCACCCCAATTATCTCACCTACAATGGTGTCATGAGAGTTTATAAGCCAGCTGCCGACACTTCGAAGAAAGTTTTAAGTTTTGGTAGGACGACGGCCCGGGAGCGGTAGATACCTAGTGAACCCTGAACAAAAATGTGTTTTTAGGGTCCGAAGTAATTTTTCCTTGACTTGGAAATGTTTTATGTTCCTCAATTGGTGACAGGTAGGCTTCGGATCATAGCACACAATTATAGGCATATGTTTTCTCTTGATATCCACCAAAGCCGCTTTGGGGTGGTATGGTCAGCAGATGGGCAGCCATATTTTATCTGAAGTGAGATGGGTATGAGGCTAGTTGAGCAATCGCATCTGGGGAAAGCTGAGCTGTGGATGAGCAGTGGCCTATTAATGTGTTGCTCGCAGCAAATTTTTTCCTCATGGAACATGACATAAATTGGCATAAAAGTATTGTTTAGACTATTCCCGTTGAGCAGATTGTTCTGATGAGCTATGGTGTGACAATACCAGATAAAAAGGCGGTGAAAATCTAGGTCGAAGTGTATCACGTCATATTTTCTGATAGCTTTCATGTTTTCCCGCCAAAACATATGGGATGACAAAAAGTGACAGTAAAAAGCCTACAACATTAAACGTAGCGGTCTCCAGTAATCGTCACAGCATTTATTTACGTAAATAAGGTTTCTGATGAACTTACCCCACCACTAGGGTCAACTTTCCCCAAGCCCGGGGTAAGATGAGACAAGGGCGATACGTTAGAACACCTCAAAATCTCACTCATTTATAATTGTTTGATACAAATATTTGTGTGACTCAGCTGCGCCCAAACGACCACTCTTTCAGACTATGTGCACAAATAATCAATCTGTCTCACCACATGCGCTCAGGGCCCTCTGAAGTAAAAATTGGCTCAACTTACCCATATCATGAAAAACCTACTCGCCCATAAATGGCAATGATGATATTGTTAAGTACGCCAAGGGTCAAGAAGGTCACATTTAGGTCAGTGGCTTGACTTCCATATACTGGATTGGCGTGCATTGTAGATGTGGTCGATATGGGTCTTATTTTAAATCACTTTGTTAATAGATCACGATTATACCATGCTTAATTGCATCCAAGATCACGGTAGTCACAGCTTAACCAACGACCTACCCTTACGCTGAGGGGGAGTGATTTTTAGAGGCGTGCCGGAGCATAGAGGTCATTTGCGCTTTTACAAAAATCAAAAAGCGCATTTGCGCTAAAATTATCAAAAAAAAAACTGAGTGAAAGAGCTCATCATAGCCATCTTTTACCTACATTTTGTTATTATTTGTTTATATTTTTGTTCTTAAATTAACGACTTGGCTTTTAACATGTAGGTGAGTTTCGAGGGGTGTAGAGCATTCAATATGACAGCTTATGTTAACTTTTGAGAATGTCCAGATGCACAACACCTGTGGCAACATGTTTATTTGAATAGAAAATCCATTTCAATCGAAATTCCATTTCGAGTTCAAACCTTTCCGCCGGGTGTTATTGCCCATTATTATATATTCCCACCGTAGTTCTTGGTTTAAAATCCGTTAAGGGTTGAATGTTTGATGGATGAACTTTCTTCCGACAGAACCTGTTTTCTTTAACTTCCAATCATAAAAACAATAAAAAATCGGAAAAAATACTAAAGTTTTCCCACTAGGATTTTTAAATGTAGGTGATACTTCCATAACCGAAGTTTCGTGATGTTTATTAAGAATTACGCGTTAAGTTACCGTCCGAATTGGACAACACTTGCGCTTTAAACCAACAAGTGCACGGTGCACCTAATTGGTTTTTCTATTGGGGGACGGGGGTGAACAAAAATGTTTGCGAAAATATTTCAAACAAATTTGATTTTTAAAAGAAATATTGCGCACATCCTCGACATCTCAGTACACACTTCATCTACCCCATCGCTCACATACTGGGGGAGTTATTCGCGTTGAAACAGCAAAATAATTCATTTTCCTGTTCTTAGCATGTGTGAAACAGGTCTTCTTTGATAAATATTTGCGTGACAACTAAGACAACTAGCAAAACATGATGTATGCCACTTTGTTCAGAATTCATTGGGGAATAAGTTGTATGAAGGCAAATTTTGAAAACTGGAAATTCGAAAAAATAAGTTTTCAAAAATGTTCAGTACTTTTTCCAAATTGTTTTCTGTTGATGCTCATAAACGTAGAATGACACGCTGAACACGAATATGCCCTCCTATTTTTTTATCGAACGACGGCTTTCCGCGTTACACATGGGTCAGTCCCGGCGGAGAGCATTTTGGGAGTTCCGCACCTGCCAGACCACCTAAAACATTCAATACTAATTTATGTGATATGATTGACTGATTGAAATGATTGTATGATAACAAATTATACCGACAGTGCCGTCACGGGTCCGCCAGTCGGGTTTCGATTGAGTTCAATGCCACAATAACTCGCGACGGATCCAACGAGCGGGCTTACCTGCCTGTCTGACCTCTCCTTAAAAAAGATCTGTTATCTTTGCTAACTTCTATCGCAATGCTATACAGCTACTGTATATCATTGCGTTTTATAAAATAGCAAACATCAATTTTCCCTTCCTCGATGTTAGTACTAGAACGACCATCTTTATTGCGGCTTAGGTTGCGAGATGCTGAATAAGGCTGAAAGTATAGGATTTGCGTAATGGCACCTGCGCATGATAAGGCTACGCGTATAACAAGGCTACGCGTAGTTACACGCATAACCTACCATTTCTATGACTGCGTATAGGCGTTGTTTTGTCTCAACAACGGCGAGGTGAGGGATGTGGCTGTCAGCTGCTGGAGCTCGGGTTAGACAAGAGCATAAGAACATGGGAAGAGCAAAGGCTAAAGTTTTAACAGCTGAACTGAAAATTTGGACCGTGAGAATAAAGGCGGAACGATGCTAGGTTGCTCACACAAACTTGCCAACTTGCGATTTTTTTGCGTTCGGTGTGTGTGTGGGGGGTGGGGGTACGGGGAAGAGGGCAGAAGATAGTCACTGTCAAATGCTAGTGTAGCAGTCTCGAGTCAGTCAGTCAGATCGAGTCAACAGTCTCGAGTCTTACCCTTCTGGTTGAAAATCGTTCCTGCGCCCCTAAGGTTGGACTCGACCTGGAAACTGAAGGTGGCGACGCCATTGCGCATGATAGTAGAGAAAATGGTACATCTGCAGATGCTGACCACTGAGATAATGATGCATATACCGATGTCGGCCACTGGAATAATGATACATCTGTAGATGTCGCCCACTGTGATAATTATACATCTGCAGATGTCGACCACTGTGATAATTATACATTTTTGAACTCGCAAAGTTTCAAGGAATCCAATTCCGGTAATATTTATATATGTGATAAATTATTGAAAAAGTTACCCTATAAATCCAGGTCACGTGACCTCCGGTGACCTCGATGCCCATGAAAAATTACTTTTTATAATTGACACGATGGACGGGCCATACTTTTGCTTGACATATAACAAATACAAATGATAGCGTGTTTGCTACAAATGTTCGTTTGGAGAGCGCGAACTTTATCACATGTGAAGATAATCGAGGATTGAACTTCTAACTCGGTCAGGCCGGGCTGTCAGCAGAGCCAAAGCAAAGAAATGACCCCTGACTTGATGTACAGGTTCGAAGCGTTTGAAAAGGGTCCTCCGGCTTGCCGGAAAAGGCCCTGGTTCGTCAAAGATGGCTCCTGAAATGACTGCGGGGCCCTAGTTTCCCCAGGGGATCTCGGGCCGTCGGAAAGGGCCCTTGGGCCGACGCAAGTGGCCCAAGCTGTTGAAAGAGGGCATCCGGCCCGACAGGGGAGGCCCTGGATCGCTAAGGAGGTCCCCTGCGCCGACGAAAGAGGACCACTAGCCGTTGGAGGACCCGGGCCGTCGGGGAGAGTCCAGAACCGGCATGAAGGGCCTTTGGGCCGATGAGGGCCGGAACCGCACAGGGCCCTTGCATAATAGAGGAGGCCCAAACTTTTGAAGAAGAGATTCCAACCGGACGGAGAGCGTGCTGAGTCGTGAAAGAGGGTCTCTGAGCCGACGTATGGGTCCCTGGGCCGGACGTGCAGAACCACTGGGTAGGCTTTGGCTCACGCTAATGGAGAGGGTCTCAGGAGCTGACAGCGGGCCTCAGGCCGATAAAGAGACCCTGAGCTTTGGAGACAATCCGGGCCGAAGCGGAGGGATCCCGGTGCTACGTAAATGGCTCCTAAGCCCACGGAGGGGCCCGGGCTGCTACGCAGTAGTGGCGTTTCCAAGGGGTGAAGGGGTACCCGCTCCATGTCCAGTCCAAAGGAGCCCTCCATGCGATCACCCTGAGGGGCAGAAATGTAACCGAAGAAAGTTTTAAGTACATCTAATAGCTTGTGTGGAAAGTGCCCTTGACACGTGAAGAGATCCACCCTGAGGACTAGCAAGGGCCGTGAAGACAAGAGAGGACCCGCCCGAGAGCTGGAGTGCCTTTACCAGCTGGAAAGAGCAGTCTGGGCTGGAATTGACACCTAACGGCTGAATAATAAACAGGCACGTGAGGGTCTGAGAAGGCTGGGATGCTCTTTGGGTCGGCACGGGCACCTGCGAGATGAACAGAGCCCATGCGAGCTGAAAAGGACTAGTGAGGGCCATCTCAGATCTGAAATTCCCCGAGATGAGAGCTAGACAGGACTGTTGGGAACTGTGATGGCCCCTACAGATAGGAGAGGGCATTGAGTGATGCAGAGGATCTCCTGAGAATCAGAGAGGACTGGACTGGGATTCTTCTCATGCTGAGAGCGGCCCCTAATGGATGAACGAGGCTACCCGAGAGTAAAAAAATCCTGGTGGCTGGCAATTGAGATGAGGAATACCGAGGGCCAGTCTCAGAGCAAGAATGCTCTTGAAACCACGAGAGCTGTCGATAACTAGGAAGGATCCCTAGCAGCATGAGAAGGCCATTGAGGGCGAATAGAGTTCCCGGAGAGCTAAGAAGAGTCCCTAGGTCAATGATTGTGCGGAATACTGAGGGCCAATGTCAGAGCTAGAAAGCCCTTGAAGCTAGAAAGACTGTCAAAACTGGGAAGGGCCCTAACAGCTGGAGAGGACCCCTGACGATCGGAAATAGTCACTGAGCGCCAGAGGGAACTGGACTGGGAAGCCCAAGAGGCTTGGAAGGGGTCCCTATGAGTCGAACAGGGCCCCCTGAGATCCAAAGAGTCCCTAAGGGCTAGCGATAGTTGTGAGGAATACTGAGAGCCAATTACAGAGCTAGAATGTCATTGTCAGCCAGATAAACCTGAGGAGTAGGGAGGTCCACTGAGAGCTAGAGCGGACCGGACTGTGATGCTTCTGAGGCTTGGGAGGAACAATGGAGGCTTGGATGAACAGAGCCACCTAAGAGCTTTCGGGAGTTCCGAGAGCTGGCGATGTTTGCGAGAAATTGTGAGGCCTGTCTCAGAGCTGCTTGGTCACGAAGGAAGAGGCGGAGAAGGTCACTGCGAGCATCGCAGGTCGCTTCACGAATGCTCTCGCCGTCAAGGGAACACGCAAATTCCACAAGTTCTCGCCTGCTGATGTTACGACTGTTTTGATACATGTATTGTCGAACGGCGAGGGACGTGCCGTGGAAGTGTCACGATAGGTGGAAAAATACAAGCTAGACACGAGACAGAAACAATTGGTGCACATATGAAACAGGATTTGTTACCGCAGCTACTTGCAGAATTGTGTTCACCTGTTTTGGGGCATATAACAAAAACTTTGGATCGTTTTCATGCCCTCAAATATGCAAACGGTAATTCGATGCACTACTGACGGGGCATTGTTGTGAGGTGATGTACCTCCTTATTTCTCAGCTGGATACATGTTTGTTCTGAACATACAATGGTGGTGCAGCCATGGTGTAGACATTGCCCTCGTGAAGACCTACGGATCTTGCTTTCTATGAGAATACAAGCTCTAACAGATGTCAGGAAGTGTTCTCGGCGAACGAAATTGAGACGCATTTACTCAGCAAAATTACAGGATATAACAAAACACAGGCTACTGGTGCCGACCACAGTTCAGTTGAGGCCAATGGCCACTTCTGGCATCAGTAGGCGCCTGTTATCTTATATAGATAACTGGATATTGGAGGTAAATAAGTATATTAGAATACAATTACTACCATTTCAGGATTATTGTTCGTGCTGGCTGTAGAGACATTCGCTTGTAGGCTTCGTGAGTCCGCAGATATAGCTGGCATCTGCTTGAATGGAGTAGAAGTTAAAATATCGCAGTATGCGATAACACAAACACAAACACAAACACAACGCTGTTTGTGCGGAACGAGGAGTGTGCTGCCAAAACGTTAACATTATTGCGCGATTAATTACCGATATCACTGATCTACAGATAGATCTACGCGAACCACTGATATAATGATACATCTACAGATGTCGACCATTGTGATAATTATATATTTACAGATGGCAACCACTGTGTACGCCGCATCCGTAACTGACATGCATGACCCTGCCTCAAATAATATGTTTAACTTTAGAAGATCATGCAAATGATGTACACATGCACTTGGTATGTCTATGATTCGCTCTTAGCTAAGTGTGCTTGTAACTGAAGTGCGTTGTGTCATATCAAGTAACTCCCTACGATAGCAAAGATTCAATGTAAAAAGTTTCTCACTAAGTGAGCAGGTTTCCTGTTTGGCTTTCTGTTCCTGTCAACGTGCATGCCTATGTGACCTCTGCGACCTCACATCACCGGTTTTTGCAGTGTCTTGCTCTATGAACTAAATGTTTTCAATGATACCCATACCAACTACCTTCTGTTATGCACATACCACATTTATTTTTTAAGTAATGTCACTGACCCATGTGTGACCCATGTGTCCTCCGATGCACTTGCATTTGTGACTACCTTGGTCTATGAGAAAAATACTTTCAAATGAGGCCCATATCAAATGAGGCCCATGTCACATTCTGAAATGCATAGAACGGCAGTATTTCGAGGTCCCGTCACCGACCCAGATGTGAGCTCTCTGAACTCTGATGCACTTGACAATATCACCATGGTGTTTTACGAGCGAACAGCTTTGAAACAACACCCATATCGGCTACGTTTATAATAACGCAAGACACTATCTGGAGGTCAGGTCAGGCACTGACATTTCATCTCAGTGATCCATTATGGAGTAAGCTTTGCACACAAATATTGACGCCTACAATTAGATAGGGAAATATTTAGCGAAGAACGAAACAAAATCGAAATAGGCCTTTTTGGACAAAGGTTACGAAGCTAATAAAAGGTCACCAGCTAATATAATTTAACGTTGACTGGAGCATATCACAACTCTGCATATCATTGGTTAGGTTTTCCCCTTTGCATATCATTGGTTAGGTTTTCCCCTTTGCATATCATTGGTTAGGTTTTCCCCTTTGCATATCATTGGTTAGGTTTTCCCCTTTGCATATCATTGGTTAGGTTTTCCCCTTTCAAATGCTGTATAAGTTTGGTGCGTTAATTACAACCATTAAAAAGATTATACAAGTTATATATCTGCATTTTCTACGTGATCTCAAAAGTTAATTGACCTGTACTTCGTGACCATTGAGACCTATAACTCTGAAAATCCCAGAATCGTTACGTGAGCTATCCATAACCACATGCACCCATTGTAGTCAAACTCGGAAGGGGTATAGTAAACATGCCCGGGTGATTTGTCCCAGAAACGCACTTAAATTGATGATCGAAAGGACAATTGTGACTTCCAACATCTACTTGGCGGTCATATATACACCGGAGACTTCAGCACACTTCGCGTTATGGAGTGGTTCACATGCACAGGTTTTCTCCAAATCCTGAACCATGCAGATACCACCCCTCGCCCACGGGTCCCCTCGAAATCAGATTACTGGATCTGAGCACTGATGGATCTAAGTACGGGCAAACAAGGTGATCCCGCATAAAATGCCGAGTGAAAAAGCATAATCAGCGGTTTTCTCGAAATTTAGACACGATTGATGCATCACACATTCATTTAAGACGAGCACACCGGATTAATCTAACGAAGCCGGATCATTTCCCGAAATCCAAGCCACTTTTCCTTACCATCCCACTCTCCAAGCAATTATTCCTCCCCTAAAATCAGAATTTTGGATCGTCCATGTATCCTTCACTGGAGAGGAGGAAGGACAGATCGAGCATAGAAGGAAGAAATGTTGCGCGGCCGCTGAGTGGAACAGACACCCAGCCAACGAGCCAACAATGGCCGCTATTGAGCCGATCGGCACGTATCTTTCGCCCTGGGCAGAGGCATCGATCGGACCATCGAACATTGACATTGGCAGTCATTGACGGATCCAGGGGGCCAATAGGTCATCCCCGTGCTGAAGTGTGCCGCTGAGCACGTTGCGCTTCAACGTAGTTCGTGACGAAGCACACAACAAATTGGGCGCTCCAGGGACCTCCGGGCGATCAGTGAGGGCCCCTGGACCGATGTGAAGGGCCCTGGACTGATGAGGCTGGCGTGGACCGTTGGAGAGGGTCCGGACCAATATGAAGGGCCCTTGGGCCTACAAAGGAGGCCAAGCCCACAAAGCCCACCAAAAGCCCACAAAGCAAAGTCCCCAAAGCCCACAAGGCAAAGTCCACAAAGCCCACAACGCAAAGTCCACAAAGTCCATCGAAGAGTACCCACAAACAGACGTTGAGTCCCACGCTGGGCCAACGGGAAGGGCTTCTGAGCCGACGGAGGGTGAGGGCCCCGGGACATTGGAACGGCCCCGAGCTTACGCAGAGGACTCTTGAGCCAACGGGGAGGCACGTGGACCGTTGTAAAGGGTCCGAACCAATATGAAGGGCCCTCGGGCCTACAAAGGGGACCAAACCAAATAAAAAGCCTCTTACCTGATGAAGGGTCCAACTTTTGAAGGAGGGGCCTCCGTCCGAACTTAAAAGATCCTGGACCGTTAAAGAGGGCCCCTGATTCGACGAAAGGGTACGTTGCTGCCGGAGAGGATCCTGGGCAGTCCGAAAAGGCCCTGGACCGATGTGAAGAGTCCCTGGGCTAACGGACAAACCCAGGGGCTCTTGGGCCTCTTTAAGGTTCAAAGGAGCAGTTGAGCACGTTGTGTTTGAATATAGCCTGTGACGAATCACACAAATGCATTCAAGGAGAACTCTGAGCGACCAGTGGGGACCTCGGAGCCGACTTGAAGGGCTCCTGAACCACCGAAATGAATTCGGGCCATTGGAGAAGGTTCCGGACCGATGCGGAGGACCCCCCGAGTCAATGTAGAGTTGCCACGGGTAGACGCTGAGGGCCGCATTCCGGCCAAACTTGAAGGGTCCGTAGGTCGACGTACGGGGCTCCGGGTCCTTGAAAGGGCTCCTGGGCTGACGGAGAAGGCCCAACCAGTGAGGACCTATAAGTCAGCGAAGAGGGCTTCTGAGCCGATGTAAAAGGGTCACTGAACCGACGGAGAGGATCCCGAACCGACATGAAGAGTTCCTGAGCCGATGAAGATGGCTCCTGAGCTGACGGAGAGGGTTACTGAACCGACGGAGAGGACCCCAGCGCCCGGATAGGACCCCGAGCCGACACGAAAGGTCCCTGGGACCAGGAATGCGCACACAATTATCGTTACCAGTTTCGTCAGGGGCGTACACATTATAAATTGCACCTGATTGACTGAGCACATTTTTAGTGATATGGACACCTTCACTATTCAGAAGCCCTCTCCGTTGGCTCACGGGTCCTCTTTCCTTGCATGGGCCTTCGGAACAAACTGTCTAGATGCTACGAAGACTAACACCAGAGCATGATACGATGCTACCAAAAAATGCAGCCCAGACATGCTCGGGGCGCAGCCCCGTCCCGGTCAGCAAAACACAATCCATAATCCAATATAAGGGACTACAGTTCAAGAGGTACCAACATTTTGGATCGCTAGGGATGGTGGATGGGAAGAGGATTTTAGTCAATGTTTTCTTCACGGAGGACCACGAGCGTAATGTTAAATTGAACAAAGCTTGGGGGATACGTCCGCAGTTCGTGATGGTGACACCAATCAATGTCCTCAGCCCGTGATGGCGACATCCATCCATGTTCTCAGCCCGTGATGGTGACACTCATCCATGTCCTCAGCCCGTGATGGCGACACCCATCCATGTTCTCAGCCCTTGATGGCGACATCCATCCATGAAGGTGAGCGTCCTAGAGGTTCGTACTGTGCTCGAGGCCGAATCAAACGGTTGTTGGGGTGCTGCCATTCCCCTGACGTACTAACAAGATGAAACAATAATTATAGGACGCTGACAAGAAGCGAAGGCGATGCATTCTTCAAGTTCCCCACCCCTGCCTCGTGATCGCTGCCCATGATCTCGCGGTTCGCCCCTCTTCACCCGTACCAATGCTGCGAGCAGGCGAGACTCTGACATCTATCAGCCGTACTACGTGGTGGAGCGGCTGCCCGAGAACGAGCGGCCGCCGCCGGAGGTTTTCACCACCTCGCCGGCTCCCTCCTGGGCGACGCAGAAGCCGTCGAAGTCGCGGCTGCCGTGGGTAGTGTCCAACTGCAAGACTGCCGGCAAGCGCGAGGAATACGTGCAGGTGAGTCCCGCCGACTGACGGTGAGCCGTGTCCTGGTGTGACGAGCGAAGTGACCAAGGGGTACCGGTGAGCCATGCCCTGGTGTGACGAATGAAGTGACCAAGGTATCGGTGGGCCATGTCCTGGTGTGACGAATGAAGTGACCAAGGGGTACCGGTGAGCCATGCCCTGGTGTGACGAGCGAAGTGACCAAGGTATCGGTGGGCCATGTCCTGGTGTGACGAATGAAGTGACCAAGGGGTACCGGTGAGCCATGCCCTGGTGTGACGAGCGAAGTGACCAAGGGGTACCGGTGAGCCATGTCCTGGTGTGACGAATGAAGTGACCAAGGTACCGGTGGGCCATGTCCTGGTGTGACGAATGAAGTGACCAAGGTACCGGTGAGCCATGCCCTGGTGTGACGAATTAAGTTACCAAATACCGGTGAGCCATGATTATTCTGCAGTGTACCTGAATATTCATTATATATTCATGTGCAAGACGGTCACCTGCCGAATGTGGCAACACTCGTACAAACATTTCCCCGACACATCACAACCCAATATAAGCGTTGAATAGGCCACCCCACGAAACTCGTAAGAATATCGTCAGAAATGAACATCAATGTGCATTAATGCTTCAATTATGTGATGGTGTGTGGATTAGGAACTGAAGCTCAGTTCCTTAGCTATCAAAGCCCCACGAGTCGCTAAAAATATGCGATACCTTTTATACTTCTGCCCCAAGCCGGCAATTAGATCCGCCCCTGTGCAGGATCGGATTGATCTATCCCTGACATATGCAAGTTCATGCATATGGCCTAAGTTGTCAGTTTTCAGGTACATGCTTTCAGCATGCATGGGCACAGGGATTATGATCGGACTCTGATAAATAATACTTTGAATAACATTTTGAAGCGCCATCCCCATGGGCTTTCGTACTGTTTACATCTCGTAAAAATCGAAGTTCATGAAATCACTAAGTATCACTAAATCACTAAATCATTGATTCATAGATCATCAACATTCATTCCGAAATACTCAGACACCAGCTATTGAGGATACGGCCCCCCTGCTCTAATGTTGTCTGATTAATGTATTTTCAACAGGAAACGCCGTCTGGTGCCAGTTGGGAGTCGTGGCGGAAGTAAATTGCGCAATGTCCGTTGTGTTAGTGTTCCGTGCGCGCTATTCCCATGGTGCGATGCCCCGCTGTCGGCTCACTGACCTGCCCCCAATCCCCGTCCGGGTTCGGAGGGTCGGCTACAGTATATACTGCACCATTGGTAGAGTCCTGACTACCTCAACTTGCCCTCACCAGGTGCCCCTTTCTCAGCTTCTTCGGTCCCTCATCTGCCCCGACCACGTCTAGCTGCCGCTGACCGTCCGCCCCGGTCGGCAGAAGCTGCGCCAGTACATCCCCGCCCCTCTCTCAGCTACCGATGATCGTCCGCCCCGGTCGGCAGGAGCTGCGCCAGTACATCCCCGCCCCTCCCTCAGCCACCGCTGACCGTCCGCCCCGGTCGACAGGAGCTGCGCCAGTACATCCCCGCCCCTCCCTCAGCCACCGCTGACCGTCCGCCCCGGTCGGTAGGAGCTGCGCCAGTACATCCCCGTGGACGTGTTCGGCCGCTGCGGCCCTCTCAAGTGCTCGCCGCTTGGCACCATACCGGTGAAACCGAACCCACTCGGCTGCTACCGCCACCTGCCGCAGCACTACCAGTTCTACATGTCGATGGAGAACTCGCGCTGTCGCGACTACATCACCGAGAAGTTCTTCCTGGTGCTCAACAGCAGCCTGGTGCCGGTGGTGTACGGCGCGCGCCGCCAGGACTACGAGGCGGTGGCGCCGCCCCACTCGTTCATCCACTCGGACGACTTCAGCGGGCCGCGGGAGTTGGCCGCCTACATCAAGTACCTGATGTCGCACCGCGAGGCGTTCGAGCGCTTCACGCGCTGGCGGCGAGAGTGGCGCGTGCGCAGCGCGAACCGCGACAGCTGGTGCGAACTGTGTCGGCGGCTGCACACGGCCGACGCGCGGCCCAGCAACCACGCCGACATCAACCGCTGGTGGCACGAGCCCGGCGTGTGCTGGTGACCGCGCCGGCTCCGGCTGCCGCTGCGACGCTGGCGGTGCCCCGTCGCCGCAGGTCGTCGACCGAAGCCGACGAAAAATGAGCCGATGCGTCGGTAATGGCGTCAACTGGTGCGCCGCGCCGAACGGAGTAGAGCGTCGCCCACTGCCAGCGGACGAATGTGCCTGGTGCGCACAGGCCTCGCTCAGGAGGTGTGGGCGTGGTGCACGACCGGCGGTCGCCGCTCCTGCCGGCCCGCCCCCCCTGGCCGAAGACCCGCCTGTACTCGCCGAGCACTGCCGACAGGAAGCGGCGTCGCGATCAGCGCTGTGTGGTCATTTGAGTGGACGCCGCTGTGGCGATATGTCTGGCGATTGTGGCGGGTACAGAGTCTGAGACCTAGCATTCGTAGCGTGTGCACCGTATACAGAGTTTGAACCGTAGCGTTTACAGCGTGTGCACCGTGTGTGGCACGCAGTTGTCTGCTGGGCGACGAAGTTTGACCTTCGCATGCAGACAGTAAGACAGGAAAATGGCGATACGGTGCGTCCATTCAGCCAGACCGCACAATGCTGGCGTGTTGCGCCGAGCACACCTGGAACATGGCATAGCTCAGGGGAAGTGAAACGAGCACCTCTTGACCGCAAGATAACCCGTCACACATCTTAATTTCGTCATAGATCATGCCTTCATGTCGATCGGCATGGACTTATTTTTTAACGCTGCGTTTTCACTTGCTTTAGTACTTTTCCAGAGGCCCCAGTACGAACGCGCCCAAGTACGAACACGTCGCCATGAAAGGTCCGCCTCCCACAATTTTTCCCGATCTGAGGGTGCTTACGTGCTAGGTCGCCGAGGTCCCGAGCCTTCAAGAGATGTCTTTCTGAGGACGTCGTGGATCACATACCGTCCCTCGCCTACTGTGTTACGTCACCGGAACGGCACTGGTTCGCGGGTCGTGCGGCGGACCAATCGCGTGCGTGAAACATGTTGCTGGCACGCTGGCGTGCACGTATTGCGTGTAGCATGTGATAACCGGGAAGTCGACACAGCAAAAACATTTCCATGCAAAGTGGCTGGTGCACTACCGCTCGACTGGACTATGGCGGACTGGACCGCTCGACTGAGATATAATGGATTGGACCGCTCGACTGGACCATGGTGGACTGGACCGCTCGACTGGAATATAGTGGATTGGACCGCTCGACTGGACTATGGTGGACTGGACCGCTCGACTGGAATATAGTGAACTTGATCACTCGACTGGACTATAATGAACTGGACCGTTCGACTGGACTATAGTGTATAGTTCTGTAGCTTCGGCTGCTGATGATCTGCACCTGACGATCCAGATCTGACCTGGCGGCTGTTATTGTCTGACCCGAACAGTTTCATTGCTCTCGATAATCGATATATCCCATCTTCGTAATATTGACGTCTTGTTTTATTTGAACGCAGCAAGCCGCTTCAGGTTTTCCCGGTGGCTGCATCCAGTCGGCACGTTGTTGTGTTCTTCAGTACTTCGATCTACGTTGAAATTTGCGCTAGCAAGTTCAGTGAGAGGTCCAAGGAATGGGAGCGGGGACAAAGAGCAGTCAGTTCTGCATCCACTCTTCCTGACGGGACGCATATTTGTGATTTTCTCCGGCCGTATCGATCTAGCCAGTATAGGCGCGCCTATGGCGGCGCTGCACGAGCGAGGGCAAGTGCTAAACCTGTGTATGAAGCGAGGGCAAGTGTAAAAGCGCGAGTGAAGTCAAATGTCCGTGTGCATCAGTCATACTTGGAGGAGCATTGCGTTGGGCGTGTACACTGCATGCGTCTGCAATCGTGCACGAAGAGCTAAAGTGATTCGGAGCGCGATATATTCACAAAATTGCATTACTGGACATTGCAGAAGTAAAAAATGCCTCTCTCTCGGGACCTGAAATTCGCACTCCTGGATACGACCCAAACAGTCGACCCATATGCCGGCCCTGAGCGGATTGCGAGCACCGGCTGCGGTGCGAATATATAGTCAGCTACCCGCGCGAAAAGGTTACCGCAAACTCCATCCTTTGAACAAGTATTAAGAGCACCTCATGAAGAATATTTGGCTACTCATTTATACTAGTCACATCTGGCACATCTGGCTCTGAATCAAGAAATTAGAGAGCAAAACGCTGAACAAAATTGTTCCGGTCTCAAAATGTGACTGCAAGTCTGGGCGGCTGCACTGACCTGTACCATATACACTGTAGCAGACCCACTCCGGCTTCGCCATTGCTCGTAATTTGGAGCGTGTTAGCTAGGTGGGAATTTCCCACCCATCCCTTTGGTTTTCTCACGTGTGTCGTGGTACCCTTTTCCCATGCTCCTTCCAATTGTTCCATTTTTCTTGACAGAGATGCGCTTTATCTTGGGTAGAGGTGCCCTTTTCGCCGATTTGGCCACCCGGTGATTATCCACTAAAGCATGGTCTGCGATGACAGGTTGGCCAGCTAAGACGAACATCACGCGGTTGTCCTTCCACCTATTCTGTTTCAATTTGAACTGCGACTTTTACGTAAATCCAGGTAGATGATATCGCGACAAATATTCGCGCCATCGTGGATATACATCGCGATGAAACAGCGAATCAGCGACGATTTCTGGCCATTTTCCGGGCGGCCGAGCGCCCATTTGTTCACAGGGCGTCTCTCGCCGGCGCCCCCGTAGGTCCCCCGTAGGTCGCCCAACAGCCTCGCCTCGCTTGACGCCTTCGGTGATGTGTCATCAAGTCTCAGTTTGCCTGGCAGTGATAGTCTAGGGTTCGCTCTGTTTCGCGATAGCCGGTTCGAGAACCAGTAGCTTCTCAACTTTGAAAGCTTGTCCAAAAGCACCAGCCGCAAATGCCCATACATTGATCGGGCCAATTATTCACCAATACGGCGACCGCTTGAGAAACAGTTGCAATAGTTTCTCCAGCGCAACAGCAACACCAAACGTTCCAGCATTCACATCTCATCACAGGCTATATCTCACTAGCCTCGACAACCCAACCCGTCTCGGCTCTCCGGCTAACCGGCAACTCAATACCGTGCGGCTGTACGGTATTGACGGCGTCGGCGGGCTGCTGGAACGGGATTGCGTAGAGGTTCGTGGGTTTTGCGTGAGCCTTGAATGAACGTGAAAATTATTTTTTTAAACATGAATTTTGCATTTCGTGGGTTTTGCATGTGAGGTCAGGTCACGCAGTGTGCTGTTTCTTGTATTGATAGTGCACGTATCAGTGTTGAGATAAGTTACATTCAATGCTTCGTTTGGCCCACAAACGGTACCCCAGTGGACCACTTTCATTTTCTGAATTTCATCAAACCTGACCTGAGCTCAAACGCTGACCTTGAAGGTTACATGCTCGGATGTGCTGCTTCTTTACTCGGTTCAGATTATTCGACGCTAAAATCCAGTCGATAAACGTATTCAGGAAGACGTTATTCAGCACCCCGTAATTTTCCCAGGGCCGTAATGCTAGTGTTTATATTGACCCTAGGGCAAACGTTGACCTTGAATGTGACATACTTGAATGTGCTGCTTTCTTGCCCGATGGGAGATTATTCGGCGCTAATGTCCATCCGATGGATACATTTAGGAAGATATCATTCGGTATACTGTAGATGGCGTTGCCATCTACGGTATACCGATATTCTATCAAATAATCTAGTGCAAGGTCAAGACAATATTTTGTAAACAGAGGTCAAACTTTGAGATTGTACGTCAGATGCTTGAATGTGCTGCATCTATGGCTATACCCAATGTCTGTGAGTTAATTCGTGGTGCCAAGTAAAATATTGCGGAAGGTATCGGGTACGCAAAATTTGGTATATTTGCTGTTTGGGCTTTTCTTGCGAACGGTGATGAATGACCATGACGGGCAATTTTGATCGATGTGCTCTATGTACGTACTATGTGGACTACTGCCTGCAAAAAGCAGGCATGGCCAATGTGTCATATTTGGTACCCCGTAAATATATATAGTGCATGAGTAAAAGCAACTTTGGTGACCTCAGGTCAAACTGTAACAGTGAAGGTCACGTAATTCGATCTGCTGCATCTTTTATGGACAGCGGACATCTAGGCGTTGGAATCATTGGGCTAAGTGAAATACTTTGAATTCTATGCGGTACCCCATTTTTGACCCGAAGGACCTTTCTTGGCCTCCGAAGATTAAACTTGTCGTCCTACTGATTAATGGTTGTTTGCCATATTTTGGCAAACGGCAAAGATCGTGTCCCGAAAAAAAGAACGAAATCGGAGAGTATGCGAATAGGATGCTGAATGCGAATGCGAATGCGTTGCTAATATCGTGGAGTTGCGGAACTGAAATATTGGCACGAAGTATACAAATTAGAAAGCTAAGAAAAGTAACTTAGTTTCACATTCCTATCACAAAGTGTTACGTAGCGGCACACGAAAGAAGAACATGAAGGTGGCGGAATCCGCTCTCTCTCTCTCTATAACCTGAATATGGTTACTCGTTGTACCCCACCGGGCTTAGCATCCTATCGGATTTTACCAGCCCCCTCGGCCGCGCGGTACCTCAAGCACGTCTTACACCCCAATTTCCTCCTGTCTGCTGGGCCTGGTCATTTTACCGGGAAGGTGCTGGAGTTGCTTTTCAGATGTGCCGATTTCACACTTAATTCGACGTAAAATCCAAAGAGGTCACACAAGGGAAAAGAAACGGAATTTACCGGGGATTGTGCGCAGAGAACGCATTCATTTCCCCGGTTGGGAGCGATACCTAGCGTCATTTTCAGAAGTATAGTTTCGCATCGCGAACGAGTATGTTATATGCCACAACAGGAGCGTATCCAGGAATTGTCATTGGAAGGGGGGAGGGGGGCACATGTTCGGAGGGGCGCTTTCGAACGTACCTGGAGGGGCGTCTCTGGCCGAAAAAAAATCGACATGGGGTGCACTAAAGCTTTCCCAGAGATCAGAGATCCCAGAGACCAGGTCATCATTCTTCCTTCACGCCGAAAGTATCGGGGGTCCCAGTACAGGTGGCGACCGGGTGGGTCTCGCTGGAACGAAGAATAAACACGGGTCAAGGGCAGCTAGATCATTAGGGGGAGGGTGCGCACTACGCGACTTGATCCGACCTTTCCTGGGTCAGGGACAGGGAGAAGGGGCTTTCGTCCAGAAACACATCAGGCACTAATCGAGCGTCACTGTGGAGGGGGAAGGGGACTGGATCGTCCCAGCATCCACAGAGAAGCATCTCTCTATTTCTCTATCTCTCTCTCTCTCTCTCTCTCTCTCTCTCTCTCTCTCTCTCTCTCTCTCGCTCTCTCTCGCGCTCTCTACCTCGCTCTCCAATCAAACGCCAAACCCTGTTCCAAATCAAACATGTCACCCGGTCGAAGGCGCCAAGCCGAGGGTTCTTGACCTTGGGAAGTGATGCGGCAGAAACCGCTAACTTGGGTAAACTCGTGAATTCTCCCCCGGCACTGGGTCACTAAACCATAGCGCCACGTGTTTACGAGACTTCCACCTGCTTTGAATGGTATGGGTAATAGTACAGAGCAACTGAACCCAGGAAGCTGATATATATATGGCACCGGGGATAACACTCCACTTAGAAAGGAATGGACTTGAGACTCAAGTTAATTATAGAGGAATTATAGAGAAGCGTCCGAGCCTGCACTGCAGCCGCGTGTAGCACCACCGTCACTGCCCCGTGAGACGCCCGCAGCATCTGGTTCATCAGTGCAGTCGGCAGCTGGCGTGCCCGCGGCACCGACCCGGACAGAGGGAGCACCAGAGCTACGGCTCAGCACCCGACGGCGGCAGCAGACCAAACAGCTCTCCGTCAGCTGGGGAACGAAAATCTACCACATGATTCCGGAAGTCTGAACCAGTCTGTTCATAACCGATCCGACTATGAACTGGTCGGGAGAGTCGCGGCGATTTCATATCGCAAGAATTCTTGCGATATGAAATCGCCGCGACTTCAGTGGATCCACCATCCACTCGAAGCGCGCCGCCCTTCGAGTGGATGGTGTACATTCTTTGAATATTTTCTTGCGACTCAGTGCATTACCTATCCGCGATGTTCATCGCTACTGTGTCGCAGCGCGATAGTGTTGTCAGCAAGTACGTTAGCGTGAAATTATTCAGTGTGAGCTGATTGTTTTCTGCAGGACATGACTTCATTGCCTCGCTCACAGTGGTTTCCGTTTTTCCGAAGTTTTCGATATATTTTATGTTTCGTCGGATATAATTTCTGGCACTCAAGATAGCTTTTATTTTGCTTTCATTCTTTTCTCTAGGTTCTTGGTCAGCCGTGCGACGTGCGACTTAGTAAATTTGTCAGAAACATCTGCCCTGCTCGCCAATGTTCATGTGTCTTGGCAGGAGGTAGAATGTTGTCTTGGGGGAGGTGTTCTGTGTTGGACTTTTGGTGTTCAAATCTGACACCTCTAAAGCCCGGCGGCTACACTCGCCTGACCGGCCGGCAGGACCGGCCCACTGCCCGGTCACGCTGAGTCTCCAATAGAGTCACCCGGCGAGAGCTGCAGCGTTTGTGTCGTGGTACCTTAGCACAAGAATCGTATACACACTCCGCACCAAATAACATCGTAACAGTAGTGTTGTTGACCTAGGTCGACCTAGCTTGGTCCGAGACGCGGCACCTCCCCTTAAGTGCTGCTACCAGATGAATAAGTTGTACATTCGCGGCATGCATTTTGCACCATATGTATGGTTATGTGAACTCCTCACCACGGCAAATGTCCATGACATATCGCAAAGCAGTCACGATGGGGAAACAACGTTTACCGGGAAATCGCTGGAAACTCGCCCTCAGGCTTTGTACCTGTTAGTGCATGTATTACCCTTGGATGCTGCAGCCCGGGTACACATTCGGAGGTCCAAAAGTCATAAGTTGATGCCATTGAGGAACGAACAGTGCACTGACCATTAAGTGGCCAAACGTACTAGGTGCGAATGAGGGATTTAACAGGGAATTAATTCTGGGTTCGTCCGTTACTTAAATGTAAACGCTAGCCGGCAAGACAGGACAGGACGAACCCGACTACCGTCTGTGACGGAAAAACGTGAGAAGACTTACGCATTTTAGCGAGGAGACGGTTTGCAAGCCGCTCTTCCACGGGCGATAAATTCCATGGGCCCAAACGTGAGTTACGAATAGCCTCCGGCCTCTTCTCTTCGGAGGAGACGGAGGATTGTTGATAGAAGACGGGAAATGACGAAACACTGTTGGTTGAACCCCTGGGAAAGCGTGCCGGAAAGACTGGACATTTCAAAAGGGCAGCTGGATAACTTGAGTAATTCTAGGCCGCAAACCCCTCCGGCCTGGTGATCACAGAGCGCGGAAGGGCATCCCGAGGGTGGTCAGACCCGACGGGGTCCATGGGTAAGCTCGCAGGCAGCGGCACCCAATTTTGGGTCGGGATGAATCTGTGCGCACAGTTTAGGTAACAGCCAAAAACGGCCAGGTTGGTATTACTTCCCCGTCTCAGCTATTCCAGTAGGCCTGGGCCTCTCGATTACGGCACAGGCAGGGAAGATGAAGTTTGGCGTTCCGTAAGCCCCCAAGGATAGGACAGGCAGGGGATTTGAGGGTTTCCGGACCTGACCCCAGGCAGGATAGGTTAGAAAGACGATAGGGGGGCCATTCCGACCGATTTGTGGCCCAGAACCACCTGTGGGGGTGCCCGCCGATCGCAAGTTTAGAGCATGCAAGTCCTGGCAAGGCTTTGACTCATTTAAAGTGTAGGTATGTCGGCCATTATTACCCAAGCCCAGACATAAGACCATCAGAAACTAACGGAATGTCGCAGCCCAGTGTCATCGAGCCTTGAAGGCAGTAATGGAAATAGTATATCATGCCAACCAACAGTGTCGCGTCAGCCGGTCACAGTTGTGGACCTAAGCACGGGTAATTACCATTTAACTTTGGGCTAGAAAGCCCTAAGCAACGGTCTGAGGCAGTAAGACTCGCTGAATGCGCATGTACCACTGGAAGGGAAAATATCGGGCCAACACTTTTAGTAGAGAGTGAATGTTCGGAATGGAAGATGGAAATTAATGGATTACGTGGGAGCATGCATGAAGTAGCTATGGGTAATTAAGGACCAGTGGGAGCTGTTGGAACTCTGCGTACGCGTCTAGCTGTCAGAAATCATCGTTGCCAAAATTTTACCCAGGATAATTACCTAGGCCCTCAATTTGCCAGTCCGGTGACCCGTGGGAGCATTGCCGGTAGAGGACATGGAGGGAAACAAAAGGGACCATAGCACTTAAGAGGGCCCCGAAGCTGGACGAGGGCCGGTGACGGACGCATTTCCAACTCCAATGTCCGCCCATTACTCTTAAGACCCCCCCTAAGTCTCTCCAACCATGCGGTTCCTCTATCATTCCCTGGCGCCACGACCAAGCCAGGTTCACTCACGAATGGAAGTGGTGCAGTGAGAAACTTGGCCTCGCTATATAAATTTGTGTTAGGATAACGAGTTACGGGGCGCCGACAAGATGACTATACGAAGACATAATGATATGACACATGATGATAGCACATACTACAGCGTGAACTCGCGGGTCACCGCTCGCTGTGGGCCGCACCGTCTGGAAGCCGGCGGGACACCAGAAACGAGATCGGCACGGGCCGGGAGAACCCGTCCAGCGCCCGTGAGCTTAGCAAACATGGCCGCCGGCCGGCGGCCGTGCGGAAACGACTGGCTCAAGGTCGCTTCGACGTCAAGGGCGCACCGCAGTGGAGCAAGACCCAATACCACAAACGCCACAATTCAGACGACAGAAGACCAACTACACCACATAAGACTCCAAGACGACCACACAAGACTCCAAGATTACTCCAAATTCAGACGACTGCTACTCGGACCAACCACTCAAGACCTAACCTGCTAGACACATACCAACCACTCCCCCACCTACCAACCCTTCTATTATCCTCCCCCCCTTTCCCCTTCCAAGACATGACCAGACCACACCTCCCCCTCCCTTCCAAACCACCACTCCTGCCAACCCCTCCCCCATCCACCCCCCACACCGACCCTGCCCCCGACCTCGCCGCCCTACAATATTCTGACAGTAGGTTTTCTGGCTGTAGATTTCTTACTGCAGGTTTTCTTACCATAGCTTTGGTGTCCGTAGATCATCTGGTCGCATGTGTTCCGAATGCGTATCTTCTAACCATAGATATTGACCGTAGACACTGGCGGATCTAGCCCACCGGTTTGGGGGGGGGACAACTTTCGATTTTCGGCGTCAGCCCCCGCCCCCCCCCCCAGTGGCGTGCCTAGAATTTGCATGACATGGGTCGAACGGATTTGGAAGGTGCCCATCCTGCCAATATTTTTGGTTTAATAGCACGGAATTCCGACCACTATGAGGCCCATTAATTTTGTTTACTGACAACATACTTTACCCAACCTACCTCCACTGTTTCTAAGTTACCGGATTATTATTCTTGTTTACCAGAACGTTCAACGTCTTGTACCACGTCAACGTTGGTGCACGTGTACACACTGGCGGATCCAGCTGTCCAGTTGTGGGGGCAAACCAGCCGCAGGTCTGCTCGCTGGGATATTGAAGCTTGTTTCCGACTTTTCAATACGCAAACCTCGTCGAACTTTTACTCTCAACAACAAATTAAGCATTAACTTAAGGAACCATTTCAGCATCATTAAAAAATATTTTCTCCATAATGTGTTCTTAGATGTGGAGAAACTAACTTTCCACGTTCTTTTCTAATATTTCCTGTTATAATATTTATTTTCATGGTCGTGGGAGATCCAAGGTTTTCCCTTTCGCCCTTGGCGAGTCCACTACCTAACGTACCTATGCCATTTTCCGATTACGTATAAATTGATGATTCACCATAAAAGCCATGCATACCATATTGGTTGCCATTATTTATTACATAAAAAGGTAACGCATAGTCGTATGTAGCACCGGAACAGGAATATGCACTCAATACGCACACAATCATGAAGCCTGTGTTTCCCTTCCCGTCCGTCCTATGCATGTCGGTTTCTTCTTTTTTGCAAATCCAAGACCTTTCCACGATTAAGTTTGTTTTCGCAATAAATCAAGCGTTTTAACCCAAGCCAGTCATCATTGCCAAGAGATGCTCGGTCTTCGGCATTGCGATGTGATACATACCTTATTTTCTCCTTAGGCTTATGACATTTTGTCACGCTGCGTTCCAAATGAGCGTTATTTTTTTACCCCTATGCGTGCATGCAAGCAATTGGTATTTTCTTACAAACAGTGTGTCAAATTAATTTTGTGTCAGGCGTTTTAGGCTATAAAACTGTACCATGTTTGGTACCAAAAAGATGCAAGTCCAAGGTACACCACAGCTCGCTCACTGTACACAGGTACCACATCAAAACATCGCGACATCGCAACCGATCTTCCCAGACCAGAACTTGCTGACAAAACACATGTCACTACGTCAAAACTTTGCCATCTTCCAGTTGATCTGCCCCAACAGCACAGCTCGTTGACTACAGTATGCAAACAAACAAACAAAAATAGCGTTCCATCCAAGCCTATCTATAGACATCACAGCTTACGATACACAGGTCACCAGAGCAAAATTCCACACCCCAACCTACCTGCAGAGACGTAACAGCTCGCTGCTCGTACACAGGTCACCACATTAGCGCGGCGAGCACCCGACGGCCACCGCCGCCACCGCCACCGCCGCCACCACCCACAGCGCTACCTTTTCAGTCGCACTTTGGCCTCACGGCAGCCAGCGGCACGCCCCATGTGGGCAGTGTTTCAGCATTTCAGAGGCAGATTCAGCATTGTAGACCGTGGGAGCCAAATGCAAGCGAAATGGTCAACCACGTCGCTGGTGGCGGTCAGCATGTCACGATGGGCCTGTGTAAGAATCAGTGCTTCCGCGCGATCTTCTGCCCGTGCTTCCAGGCGATCTACTATTCAAAATGCACTTATTTTTGTACGGATCTTGAGTCAAATGCATACAAATTCACTTCTGTGCCTCTTACCTGGCCTGTGACCCTAAACATGGTGACACGGGACCATAAACAGTTATTTTCTCACGAATGCTTTGACGCGATCAATCAGATTTTAAAATGGCTCATTGAATGTATTGGTTAGTCCCTGAGAAACGAGTGGCATTATTCCCCAGCACATGGTGACGAATTGGTGTTCTAGGGCGCATCAACTACGTAGGTCATTTTGCGCCCATGCCCCAGCCCGTGATTCACATTAATGTTCTGAAGATGACTTCAGTGACTTGCAGAGGTGGTGGTGTGGAATTAGGAATCATGATGAAGTAGCTACATATTCACCATATAGCACCGCCAATTTTAAGCCTTTGGACGCGGGTGAAGCGGTAGACAGGTGGGATATGAACTGAGAACCTTAAGATTGAGAGATACACATTCGAACCCTGGATCACCACCGACCGACGCCAGTGACTGCTGGGTGAAACATCCTGCCAAATAACTATATATAAAACAAACAAATAATATGCATAAACACATACATGTATGGATGCCCACATTATTGTTTCCACTTGTCTGGTGTTATCAGATTTGAAACTTTTCAGAACAAAAGGTTCTGATAAAGGTTCTGATAATATTACCAAAGGCCAATACAATTTTCCTGAAGCAGACTTCAAAGACAAGACTAACCTATTATCAGAGTATTTCCTTGTTGAGTATGGTCATCCAAGACACCATTTAAGACCCATACAGTGGTAAGTTTGCAGTTTAAGGTAATTGTTGAATTCTTGGAATTTATTTTTCTGATGCAATGTTTACGAATGTGGTCAACATGATGCAACCACTCATTTCCTCTGCAAGTGCATACTTTTTCAGTTGGGAGGCAAAGTAACACCAAAAAAGGGCTTTCGAGTTGGGTAAGATAGCATTAAAATGATGTTCAAAGTAGCAAAAAACTGTAGCCTAACTTAACCTAACCTAGCCTAACGTTCCATGTAGGAAAACAAATTGTTTTTAAAAATGGGAAATTTTCCCAGCTTTTTGTAACTTAAGAAATACAGCTGAACCTAACCTACCCGGTAAATTTGGAGATCAAGGTACCTTTTTCCTTTCTTTTTGTAATAGTATGCTTTCTGACGTGATGAAGACGATACGATCACTCATTTTTACCGCAAATGATGACTTTTAAGTCAACGGCGGTCGATACAATTGATGACGTCATAGGCACATGTCTGCGGCTTATAGCCCCGATGCTTGGAGAAGGAACTTTTGAATCTCGTGGCAGTGGAATACGAGCAACAATAATTTGAGCAAATAACCCCGCTGCGAACGGCACTGTGTTATCATAAAAATTATGAACTTGCGTGTTTGTCCTCAAAAGAAAGCTTAATAATTATCTAAGATACTGCAGCACAACCGATCCACCACGAGGCTACACTTACACGAGTGTTGCGCATTGCTGCGTATGGTTTGTCTACCGACTACTAAATAAATAAATTATAGAATAAATCAAATAACCTAACCTAACCTAACCTAGACTATGAAGACAATGTAGCATAATATATAAAATGTATTATAGCATAATATAATCCAACGTAACCTAACCTAACCTAACCCGAAAACCAGAATCCTCCGGAGGAAATTTTTCGGCCATTACGTCATCAAATATATACGACATTGCATATTCAACACATCTCGAGAAGGTTTCGTAGGTATATTTACTAAGAGGAGAAGTGAGTTTAGTAGGAATATTTACTAAACTTCCGGAAGTTTAGTGGGCATTTTTAATAAATTTGCCAATGAAGATATATACCGTGCGACCGGAAATGAGGACGTGACAGAGGTGGATTTTTTCTGTTAGTATTTGGATACCCGTGGCTTTTCTTGCGTAAGTGACAGTGGCGGGCTGCGGGCACTCGCTGTTCTGTTCTTTGAACCGCAATCTTGTTGTTATGCCAGTCGGGGTCGGGATGAGGGCAAGTGGGTACGCTGGTGTAGTTGTGGCCGTTGTTCTCAGTTTGCGCTTTAGGTACCTATATAGGTAAGACATGTACCAATGTGAAACCCGATATCAAAGAACGTACCAACATCGTGCCTAGGTAGGTAAATAGGTATATGTATGCACACACACACACACACACACACACACACACACACACACTATATATATATATATATATATATATATATATATATATATATATATATATATATGCATATATATCCCGGCCTTTCGAAAAAGCGACCGAAATCCGAGGAGTTTCGGGAAAGTGGGAGGGGCCATCGGTAGGTAGGGGGCATCTTCAGATGTTCAATCTGAATATCTGAAAGCAGAATAATATATATCTCTCTCGCATTCATACTCACACTCACATCACACTCACCCTCACACTCCCTTACACACTATCTCACACACTCACTCTCACACTCTCTCACATACCTTCTCACACACATTCATACTCACACTCTCTCTCACACACCATCTCACACACACTCTCACACTATCACACTCACCCACACAAAATTAATATACCTTACAATGCTTCGTGATCCGGATGGTCTTATACTATAGTAATGGTCTAATAGTAATAGTCTAATAGTAATGGTCTAATAGTAATAGTCTAATAGTAATGGTCTAATACTATAGTAATGGTCTAATAGTAACGCCAGTTTTATCTCCTGGACATGTGCAACCTTCACGGCTCTGTCCCAAAGAAGATTGCTTTGAAGATGTGAACTATTTAATACCTAAAATGTGCTAGGATCTTGCAGAGTATTCGGTATTTAACATCTCTATTAACTTTCATCCAGACGGTATGGATATCCGATAATTGTGCCTTGAGGCGTGGTGCGGGCTTTGACAGCTCTCAAGGATACCCAGTGCGATTATATTCAGACGTAGAACTTTCTATATGTTTGGGGGTTTGGCTGGAACCACCTTACCCAACCATTTACACCGTTACCACCATAGGCCTATGGGCACACACTAGGCTTGCAACCGTTGAGCTCTCCCCCGTCACATTAGAGAAGCTGCACCCCAGTCATATCCTCCGACGATAACCGTAACGTGTGCTATCAGCTGTCTGCTATCTGTCGGATGTCTGTGCCGTGGTCGTGAGCGGTGTAATGACTCTCGCCTCTGTCGGGCAGACGGCTCGGAGAACGTGACGGAGTCCATGTTTCGCCTGTGGACGGCCGGCCCCCCTGCCTGAAGCCGTGCACCCTGCGCGGCTACCGCGTCGACACCGTCCGCCGCCTGCAGCTGGCCGAGACGCAGCTGCTGCTGCTGCAGCCGCAGCTGGCCGCCGACAGGCTGGCCTCGCTGCAGGTGCGCCTCGCCGCCGTCACGGAGCGCATGTTACGAACGGCCGGCCTATCAGCTGGGCGCGCTCATCGCCGACATCGGCGGCCAGCTTAGCCTGATGATGGGCGCCAGCTGTTTGACGCTGCTGCAGCTGCTGGATAAGCTGGCCAGCGGCTGCTGCCAGATGATTGGTAAGTTGACAGGCGGTCTGAACAAGACGGGTGTCAACAGGCAGAAGTAGGCGGCGGCTAGTCGACCGTTAAATATTAGTGCTTTTACTTTTTGGCGTCACGTGCCAGTTCATCTGCTATCGGTCATCACTACAGATGAGCAACAAGTTGTCACACTGTCACAAACCCTGTAGAAGTACTTTGACCTGCCACGCCGTATTCTTCGACCTGGTAATACTCTCATGGTGACATCCTGCACCTGTGCTTGCGCTTTCCGTTCCCAGATGGCAGAAGTGTACGGGCATTGGCACTGTTGCCAAACGTGGTCGTTTGGTTACTTCTGGTTCGTTTGTGTGACATGCTAAAGACTGTCATACGTGCCAACACCAACCACCCGCCAGGGGAAGAGTGGTCCAGGGCTAAGATGCTCGTCTCACAATCGAAAGGTTATGGGTTCGAGTCTCACCCGTCGCTACTCTTCGCCCGCGACCAATCGGCGTGAGAGATTGGCGACGCTACATGACTCAACGGTCGACGTGTCGTAAAACAAATAACCAACCAACCAACCACCCGCCAGCTCTGCCAACTCCTCTCTCCGATCGGCTAGAACGGCGCTGTGACAGAAGTGGCGATTTTTATGTTTGCGGAGCAGACTGGTGCAAAACTAGCGCCCATCGATCTGGTAGCGTAGTTGAAGTGTGGTGGGAGGCGTGTGGAAGACGAACGCGTTCCATGCAGCCTGCCGTTTTGCATTCGAACCTATGTTACGTCTTTCATCCTGTCACTTACCCTGTTCCTGTCACATTTGGCCCTGTCACATACCCTGAATGGTGAGATGGCAGGCTGTCGCTTCTCCGCATCACTTACTGCGTGCTAATATACTAAGCCAAACTAAAATAAGCTGTTGTGTGTACGGGAGGATGTTCCGCCTCTGATTTCTGACTCGTATTGACGCCGTCTTCCACTAGTGTGCATACCTACATGGATAATGGAGCCAGGGCTGGGGCCTGCCATACCCTTGGGTGCATGCCTTGAAAAACGTTGCCCTCTGGCTTGTTATCCTGCTGTTGTTAAGTGGTCATTTTCCATTTTCGGCTATAAAATTGTTAGTCCCGACCCACCTGGTTTGGTCAGAGATCTCGAGGCTTGCCTGCTAGGGCACTTGCCCTCCATCCACCCATGTTGCTGAGGTTTATGGAGTCTATGGGTGTTGACTGGAAATAATGACATTTAAAACAATCCCCTCTTTATATATTTTGGAAAGCTCCACCCCTGTATGGAAGCTCCATCAGAACAACGTATTCGTATTTCTATTGAACTACATATTGTCGCCCTTTCCGATTGAAGGTCTCCCGGTCTTCGCCTGCATGGGTCTCTTGCCTCATAGGCGCTGGCCTGGATAGGTCTCCCGGTCTTGCCACAACGGGTTCGAGTCGCTTCACGCACTCGCTATTAACGCCTCCGGCTGGAATGGCCTCTTGACAACCAGCCAGACAAGGTCGGAGGCAAAGGCACCGGGCCTCCGTGCCCCATATGTCGGTACGTTAAACGGTCCGTCAATATTGTGCTATTGAACTTGAATTTCCCGATCGAGAGGTGGGTTCAGGGTCAGTGTAGCATGCTTGGGCATGGCACTGACTCGGATTTTGTGAACCCTCCCCAACAACGACTCGAACTGCATTCATTAAAAAGAGAAAGTAAGCTTAACCCATTAAGGACCGGATACATAATTCGCCGAGCAATTTTGATTCTTTTTGGTCAAAAGTCTTATAATCGAACAAGCACAAAGCTATGACAAATTAGGAAGTTATCTCCAGCCGTTTTCGAGATATGTCCCGGTACCAAAAGGTCCCACCGGTCCTGAGCGCTGATCGCAGTTCGGCCCCGCGTGCTCTCGACCCGGCACGGCGGCCGCCGTTTGGAGCTTGGGGAGGGGCAAACAAATGGTCGCTAGTTCAAAGTAATACAGCCAATATGATCATTCATCATTGTTTCGGTTACTATCTTTTTAAAGCCAGTCAAACGTGTTTGATTAGGAAATTTGACTGATTTGCCATCTTTCATTCTCATCTATAATTACAAGGTACATCACTCTGACAACTTTGTTATCATTCCATCGGACTGCCAGGATTTCTTCCGTCATTTGAAAACGGTAGTGAAACACACCTCGTTTCTCTTTTTGAAGGGCCTTTGTTGGTTTGGTGGGACATTTTTCCATCCGGTTTTCACTCGCAGTACCTGGAGCAAGGATGCCACGATTCTTAAGCTCCGCGAGTAGCGCCCAAGACGTGAATAAATTGTCAAACTAGGTCTCGTGACCTCTTGGATCTGAAATGGTACTTATCATGTCGTACACAACTCTCGTCCCCATAGGCATGTCCTGGAACTGAGGGCGCTGCTCCTTTCCATGGTACATCTTCCCCGGACGAAGCCCACAGTTTGGAGTCCAAACGGATGGGCTTCGCGTGGATGAACTGCTTCAGTCCGTGACATCCGTAGTGGTGACGATCAGCTCGTCTACAGCTAGTTTTTCATGATTCAAAACCGTAGATTTAGATTTAGAGTGACAATGTCAAGATAAATCTCTATCGGAGATTTAATGCCTGGCGGTCGGTTTTCCAAAGTTGTCATGAAATGTTTGTCTGTGTGTGTATGTCTGACTGTGTGTATGTGCCGCTTCGACGCATGTTGTGCGTAAACGGCCGAGCGGATTTCGCTCAAATGTTCACACGTGATGCGCCGGTACGAGGGACAGATTATGGCACTGGTTTCGGGTTGCGCGTGTCATGTACGCACGTGCCAACTGCTGTCAACTTGGGTCATGTCGAAATCAGTTAGTCAGGGCCACAGCATATACCACAGGTCGCACGAATATGAAACTTTGCGCAAACACGCGCCCCATAGGGAACTCCGTGCCTTTGTGGTCGGCGGCCGGGTGCACCGTACTATGCGACCGCCAGGCGCGCGCATCTGTTTTCAGTTGGGCACCTCTGAGCAGAGAGCGACGCGTACTAGAGCCATCAAATTTTGTGGACGGATAGCCAGTCACATGGGCTATCCGGCAATGTACAATTTGTATCGCTGGGTGAAGCGTAGCGCGTGCTATGCGCTCCGATTCGAGCAACGCCTCCACTCCTGTTTAACATTGGGCTGGGGCTCTTTCAGACGAAAATTAAGACTGTAACGAAGTTAAAGTTAATACGAACGAGCCAGCCTCTGGAATGTACTGTATGCGTCACCGCGATGGGGCCGCATGAAGCACCCACACACCTGTCACAACAAGAGCGTCAGGCATGCGGCCCACCCGATCTATCACAGATAAGGCCAAGTGCCGCCCGCATTGTTCGATTATTAGCCACCGCGATGAGATCACCTTACGAGGTTATAACTGATAAGAACCGGAGCTCGTGTCGGAGAGTTCGCATACCACAAGGCTACTGGCGCCACCAGTTGGGTACGTCCACGAGTCATCGCTGGTTGCCACGCGACCGAGCAGCTAGGCTGCCGTGCAAAACTGCAATCTCAGCGTGCGAGAAGTGCATTAGAACTGAACCCATGACCTGCGGCGAATCAACAGTCAGCAACGTCCAGCGAGGGCAATGGCCGCTGGCGTGTCGGGCCAATCACGGCCCGGTTCACTTGCGGGTTGGCGTGTTATGTAGAACCAGCCAATAGCAGTGCGGGTTGTACGCCGTCAATGTATTTACGTGGGCGGACTCGTGTGTATATATATGAGTGCTAATGAAAATAAAAGGAGCTCGAGACTCGACTGGAGTCTCGACCTAGACTCGGACTACGAGGTAGAACCATCACGTCTTTGCGATTTCGGAGCGGACTGGCGTTCGCCTGTCGCGACTCAACGTAGTTGGCGGGCCGAGGAAGCATCCAGCCCGGGAAGTCACTCATCACGGAGTTTTAACGAGTGAGCTGTCCACCTACTGTTCTGGGGTATACAAAGCGGAAGCGATTGGTCTATCCCTAGATTTCCCACGGCCAGGAAAAAAACTACCCTATAAGACCGCCACATATTGGCGTCCGGCTCGGCTCACGTCGTGGTGAACGTGGGATGTGTCACACGACATGAAAGCCCACAGTGTTGGCTACACGTTGGGCACAATTTCGGTGCGATCGAGTCAATGTTCTGCACGTGAGTGACGCCGATGTGATGGGAGAACGGAATGCGCCGAAATCCTCTGTCGTTAATTGGTTTAACGTGTGAAACGTGGATTTTTTACGATGAATATGATCAATTTTAGTGCGCCTAATCGGCTCGGTTTCAACCGGCATAGCTCGCAAACCAATGAGCCAATCGACACCAAACCAACACCACGGTGTAGCCGAGACAATCTCCAAGCTCGGGAGTGCAAACATTTTGCCGCACGTGGCACACGAAAGGCGTCCGTTTTCATCGTTTTTCACGATTGGGTCTGGTCCTGGAAAACGGATGAAAGTGACGGTACGCCGTTGCTTGCATTACCCTGGTCCATGTACCGGCTACACCTTCCCCATTGACTATGGGCATATTAAGTCGGGAAAGGCGAAATAATCCAACGGATGCACCATGCTGCATAGGTACCAAACCAAATACCCAACTTCCAGCTCAGCCCTCCCCCCCCAAACTTGGCAGCCAGCCCCCCAAATTTGAAAGTTAAACCCATGAATAACTCCAGCAATGCTGCATAAATGTCGAATACAACATACGGACCGATGCAGGTGTAAGATTGCCCAACATTTATAATGAGCGGTGATAATATTCTCGCGGTTCTTCTTAGTATTCTCTAGTATTGGTGGTGACTACTATTTGATCAATTGAAATAGTACCAGCAATCCTATTTTAGGTTTTCTCAAATCGATAATCACACTGGTCATTTAACAATGTGGAGTTAACAATGTGGAGTTTGCTATGATGGTTACATGTTGTTTCTTTCATGTTGTTCTTTCTTCTTTCATGTTCCTACATGTCAGGTCGGGTCATGTTAGGTCTTGTTAGGTTAGGTTTGGTTATGTTAGGTCGGATTGGGTTAAATTAGGTTAGGTTAGGATTCGTTTAAGTTTGGTTCGGTTTGGTTAGATTCCGTTTAGGTTTGGTTAGGTTTGGCTAGGTTTGGTTTGGTTAGGTTTGGTTATATTTTTAAAGGTTTGGTTAGGTTAGGTTAGGCTAGATTAGGCTAGGCTGGGCTAGGCTAGGTTAGGTTAGGTTAGTGTAGATTTGCGAATTTTAGGTGAATTCAGTTCAAACCCGATTGAGAGCTGAATGGCGTGGATCGATTTTGAACACACCAACATGGTAGTGGGGTTTGTGTGCATCTAGATGGCACACGTCTGGGATCGTTTGCAAACTAAATTTTGACTTTGATAAACACCCCCCACCCTCTAATCTCCAAACTATGCGTCGCACGAAAACGAATGAGGTATCATCGGAAAGCGCTCGAAGAGTAGGGCCAGACACCGCCCCCCAAATTTTTCCCACAAAAGCGACTTCACTAGGGGGCCTAGATTTTCACGACTTAGATTTTCACGACTAGATGACTTGATCTAAAAAGTTTGATACAATATGCCAAATTGATGTGGGAAAAGGTATGCCAAATTTCGGCGCGCTGCCCCGCGGCGTTCCTTCACTATCCGCGGAAAATCTTACGGGGATTGGATAACGACCCCCCATAGACGGCGCGGGTTAAGCAAACGTTGAGGTGGTAGTTCCCCTCAAAGGTATATAAAACAACACCCCTGAGTCGAACGACTGGCAGGTGGTAGAGAATTGGCTAGAGGTAGTGGCGTTGCCAGCTAGGGTATGTTGCAAGGGCTGATCCAAGGGGGAGGAAGCGAAAGTGGCGCCCCTTATGACCCGAAGGACGCCTCTCTTGGAGGTTCCAGTGTATCCACTCCCTCGAATTAATCAGCGCAACGCGCTCCTCGGCCTGGGAACGGCAGTCCTCTGGGAGTCCGAACGCACGCCGCGAATTTTTCGGCGAAAGGCACTGCTCAGACAAAAACAAATGGTGCCCCTCTGGGAGATTGGAGTGTGCCCCGTCCAAATGTTCTGGACCAAGAGCCGCCCCTCTGGAGAAATGACGCCTCCTTGGAAAAATCATAAATCTGTCAGTGGTATGGTGTAGGGGGAGGGGGCTTGTACCCTCCATGGAACTTCCGCTCAATGCTCTGCGGATTGGTAGGTACGCCGAAGTCTGTACTCTCCCATTTATTTGTGTAAACCACTCCACCAGAAAATATCAGCCACATATCTAGAGAGCAAGGAGGGTGGGGTGGGGGTGGAGGCAGCGGAACCGCCCATTCTTATCTTTGAGGGTGAAACTGCCCCCTCAATGCTTGCTTCCCCTCACCCGCAATAATTTCAACTTCTATCATGGGAGCGTATGGAATGTGACCCCCCCCCCCCCACTATTCATTTTGGTCTGCCTATTGCCGTCATGTACTTTGCCCCCTCCGATTATTTTAAGAAAACAACATCGGTTGGCCGACCCTTTCCAGGGACCCAGCTCCAGGGGATATTTCACTCTCGTCAGTTAAGTCGTAGTCCGGTCCGCCACACACACACCTCCAGACGTGGCCCAGCTCCAGGGAAAATTCACTCTCGTCAGTTACTTCGTGGTCTGGACACACACCAGACGTCGTGTGGCGGTGGGCTGTGGTGTTGTCGACAGGCATCAAACAACCAAAGTTGAACAACATTAACATCAAACAACAACCAAACATCGAACAACCAAAGCCCCTCCACCCCATGAAGGCCATGCGACAAAGCCAATACGTAGTGACACGAAAAGAGCCAGTTATTCACGTCGCTGGACTTGGAGATGCTAGCAGAACTGATAGTACAGGAAAGGTAGGAAAGAAATGGTCGCCGTACGCAACTTGCAATGATACGCTGTCAGAAACAAAAACGATTTTGACGAAAAGAACGAAGGAAACGAACAGCATTCCCATCGTTCACGAGCTTTAGGAATCATGCAGGTCTGTAGCTCAAGATAAATTTATTTAAATTCAGGAAGAGGCTAAAGTCAGGGATGCTATGCATGTTGCATATGCATACCGGCACCGGTACGAGTAAGCATAGTGTCAGCAACAAAGTCAGCGACACTGTCAACATTTGGCAACAGGCTTCACCGGGTCTGGCATCGATCACGCTCCCTCCCCTCCCTCCTCCCTCACGGTGCGGTGCGGTGCGGTGCACACGTGCATACAGCGGCGGCTGAGGCGCCATAGCGACATTGATTGCATAGCGCGATAGTCACCCAGGCAGATATTCCGGAATAGCAGACTGCGAGTTACCGGAGCCGCAGGCAGAATCACACCTTTCCTTTTTAAAAAATGAGTTGAATCATGAGTCAATCATTTGAATCACAATGAGTCATTTGAGTCTTGTGACTCAAATGCAACTTATGAACAAATGATATGAAGCATGTATCTGTGTGAATATTGTCATGACACAAAGTAGGGAGTAAAAACACAGCATAATTATTCATGCTTGGCAATACAATTGTCAAATTGTCATCTGCCAGTGAGTAAAGAATGAGGGGTACCAGTACTGAAGTTATTTACCAAAAACCAATGACAATAACTACAAATAATTATTAATGTTAAGCTTGGTAATGGTATCCACAATCAGTATCATGCGTGAGTCAATCCTAGTATCAGGAGCACAACACATAAATGGGTTGTAATTGTGAAAAGAATATGGAACCGAAATTGTCCTGCACTGGAATGGGCATCCGCACTGAATAAAATTGCGTTGGTTTGTTATTTGTCACTTGCGCGTCTGATATCAATCATATCAGACGCGCGTGTGACAAATAACAAACCAAGGCACCTTTACTAGAAGGTAGATCGAAGTTTTCCTTCAAGGCCGCATGACGTCATCCGAAGGTTTTTAAAACATATGGTATCAATTTGGTTGCAGATTATTTTTTTATCCTGTATATGAAGGAAATGTGTACTGGATATAACATATTTTAACCAGTTTGTATATGTCTTCTGTAATATCCTAAAACTTAGTCTGGAATACCAGCATGATCTTTTATTGTGAAAATATCAAGTATTTTGGAATGTGTGGCATTATATAGTTTTTGTTCAGGTGATTGGAGCACGATTGCTCGAAGTCCTGACCTGTGTAATTTAAGCAATGTCTCAAACTTATATATAGAGGAGAGGTCATCATGAGATAACAAGTGAGTGATGCCTATATTGAGGTTGATTCTTTCCATCGACAATTACAGGATTTGTGTAAAAATGCAAAAATGTTTGATCAAAATGTTGTTTTTCTGGTGTTTTCTAATGTGATCTCAACGAATTTGACACTCATTCATTTGGAAAATGAATTTCCGGCTATGCCTAGCCGTCACAGTCAGAACGCAGACATGACTTCATGAAATACATAGCCAATCGGCATCTAGCGGATCGGTCCCTGAAACCCATTAATAAATCTCCGTGTTTATCTAATTATGCAGTTCCTAGTGGTTAAAATATTTGTCATCATGGTTTTCATCGATTTTCAATCCCATATAACTATACATGCAGGTTTCCAAACCTGCCTGAGTCTCCTACTTCATTCATCAGCAGAACGGGGCATATGGAGAAGTTCTTGACCGGATTGAAACATTACATTGTTAAGGGGAAGGAAACAAAAGGTAGTATGGAATGGATATGAATCTGAATGGACGAATTATGATTGGTGTGCCACAAGGCTCCGTTTCAGATACTCTTCTATTTATAATCTTCGTGAACAATATTGAGGTTAGGCCGAGGAAAAGGCTGCTCAAATTTGCTCATCATATCAACCTGGTAACAATGGCTACGCGGCCGGTCCTCTGCATGGACCCGTCCGGTCGGCCGGTCGGCCAGTCCGCGGCCTTTTTGCGGCCAGCCGGTCGGCGACTGACGCTTCCCCGGTGCGTTTATTGGTGGGGTGTGGATTATCAGCGATAGATAACACACATGCCAAATCGGACGCACCGGGGTGTGCGATGAAGAAGGCAGGCTTCAGCAGGGGAAGGGGTGGACGGAACGCCACGTTTGCCACTGCCACCTGTTGACAGAAAACGGAGACACAGCCGCACGATTTCACCGTCAGGGCTTCGCTGGCTCCTCTAGCGGACAACTGAGGAACTATTTTTGGACGTTATTGGACGTTATGAACTCTGGACTTTATGAACCCTGGACGTTATGAACGCTCCCTCTGAAGCCAGTTTTGGACGTTGTGATCCTTGGACGTTATGAACTCTGGACATTATGAACGCACCCTATCCGAAACATTTTGGACTCTTTTTTAAAACTTTATTTAGCATTTTGGACGTTATGATTTTTGGACGTTGTGAGCTTTGGACGTTATGTACTCTGGACGTTATGAACTCTGGATGTTATGAATGCTCCCCGGGCGGAGCACGTGCGGCACGAGCCGCCCGGTCAGCACGCTGACGCGGCTGCGGATGAGGTGCGGGGTGCCGGCGACTCCCGGTCGCCGAGGTGGACAGTAGGGTGGAGTGATTTTATGCGTTTTTGTAAAAACGCTGGGTGATAAAGTCTAAAACCATGTGTTTGGTTCTCAAAAAATGATCTGCAAAGTTATAAAACAATCTGAGGGCGGGAAGCCGCCGCGCCTCAGGGCTTTCTGAGACCGAAATGACGTTTTCTAACGAACTTGCGGGATAAATCACCATTTCAGGAATTCAAATAATTATATAGAAAATAAAGAGTTGTTTCATTGCATTCTGCAGTCTTTCATTGACCGCTGTACCAATTTTCACTTCTCTAACTTGAAAATTGTGCCCGTCATGACGCAGAGTCTCGTAAGGTGCGCCGACCGCAGCGACATCACTGTCCTCTATCGGTGGAAGTGTGAACTGTGGCCATTGGCAGTTTTTCCCCAGTTTTAGTTCCTCTCTGGGACAACTGAAGACAAGGAGGGGGCGGATCTAAGGCAGGGTATATTCGGATGGCTGTTATGCCTACAAATAGGCACACGAACAGAACGAACTAAGCGCAGTTAGTCCTAAGACCTACTCATCTAAATAAGATCCTGCACCACCATACGACTACGAATTGCACACGGCTATCTCTCTGTCTCTGTCTCTGTCTCACTGTCTATGTCTCTCTCTCTCTCACTCTCTCTCTCTCTCCCCATCTCTCTCACATTTACCGTTACACGAAGTCACTTTTCTTGGCGGATTTCGGTCTCGCGGCGACTGGCCTGGCGCGATACGATAATGCCGTGTCGCCTGTCCTCGCCGAACACACGCGTGGACGCCTCCGTTACGAGCCTAACGCATCGCTCGACACTTTGTGCGTGGCATGGGAATGCCGGTAGCGAGAGAGGTTGGTCGACGGCTGACATAATCTCGTCGTCCGACATGTGAGCGGTAACTGGCGGTTCCGTCACTTCGACATGGTCCCATTGGATCATGTCGGTGTATGTGGCCGCCTCCCAGTTCAGTGGGGGCACCCTGAACTGTCGGCACCGGGATCCCGGGTTACTCCGCGCACTCATGATCAGTTTGACCCCCCTCTCCCGGATCGACCTCTCAGCGTCGACAACCATGGCCGCGATTAGGTTCTCCGGGTGGGCGAACCACGCGTTTCGTTCCACTGAACGTTTCGCCACTGCCTGCACTTCAGGTGTCTGTGTCTGAATAAGTCTCATCGTTCTGAAGAGATGCACGGCTCCTTGCGTGAAGAGTGGGCGCGCTTTGATGTCGAACCACATAGGGGCATACACCTGTTGGACAAACTCCGTCATCTTTGTCAGAGCCGGGGTTGGCGACGCAGTTCTCGTGTACAGTACGAGCACTCTGATGCCGAGAGTTAGCCACCGCGCGTGGTTAAGCGGACCCGGCCTGGCGCGTGCCAGCTCAGCACTGACAACGCCGGTGGCGACGGCTCGGCAGTACCGGAGAAGGAAGCGCTGGTCAGCAGACAGGTCTGCGACAACCTGCTCCGCGATGTCAGGCGCGTTGAATGGGATAGGACGGAAGTCCACCCCCGGCAAGCGGTGAATGTCACCAGCTATAGCTTGTCCCAGCGGGCCCTTGAAGGACTTGGGCCCACTGGTACCGTGGCCTCCATCCAGCTCCACGAACACATGCCTGCGAAAAAGCCCAGGACAGAATGGGATTGGGACACGGAAGAAATTGGATAGACATTTATCAGGGTCTAAATGGGCAAATGGCATGGCAAGTGTTTGGATTGTACTACGGACTCACAAATTGCCATGATTCTAGATAGATATGCAGATGACGCAGTATATTATTGTATGTCATGTAATTTGTAAGGATCAGGTGGATAGTGGCGAAGTATTTCAGTCAATTCTTGTTTTATTATAAAAACAAGCAGCACATACCTCATCGGAAGTTCGTTGCCATGAAGAAGGCAGATGAGCCACTGGACGCTACGGCCAAGCTGGCGCTCCATCCTCGTGAGTGCACCGTTTTCGCGGCCTGTGTTGACGGCAGTGCCATCGACCAATACTGCCTGCAGGGATTCTTCTGAGTCGCACTCCCGAAGGACTTTTAAAGCCTTGCCAGCAATTGATGCACTATTTTCTGATGTCAGTGTTCTGTGAGCAATGTAGGTTCCACCTGGCTCGCTCACAAATACCAGATGCTTCTCTTTTCCCGTAAGCCGTACGTCTTGTTCATTTGTTTTCTCTCGTATCTTTGTGATATCCTGTCTCCCATCGAATCCCATGCACTGCACCTTACCGCCTATGCCCTCCTTTAGCTTTCGTTTTTCTTTCTCCTGTGCCCTTTGTCTGGCTCTTATCACTTTATCTCGTGTGATGACGTGCCTCGTGTCGTTCTCAGTGACGAGGCCAAGGTCCTTCAAGAGAGCGGTGCCAAGGGCCGCTGCAATCCTATCAGTGACCTCGATGTACCGGTCACACTCCTTAGCGAAATTCTCCAGAGACATCATATTGTACGGAGCCCTAGTCTGTGTTGGTTCGTGGACACTCCCTGTGTCATATGCATCGTCACCATTGCTTCCCTCGTCCATGCTTTCGGGCTCGTGTCCCGTGCTGTGCTCGGTCAGACCCGAGGGACCAGGCTCCGAGTCGTTGGCGTCCGTCTGAAGGAAAGCCGGGTCAGGCCGCAGACGGTTCTGATCTCTTCGCCTCCTCTCCAATGCATTGGAGGTCTTCATGTCAATGCCGCCGATGCTTCGCTTCCTCTCACCTCGCTGGTCTTGTAAGAAATTCCACTCGCGGTACGGAACCTTGTTCTCGCTGGGGCAGCTGCAGGCATTTCTCGAAGGACAGCTGCACGCGCAGATGTCAAACAGCTCATGGAGGGGAATCGTTTTGCTTGCGCCAGCGCGTTTCTTTGTTGGGGTCTTTGTTAGATCCTTTCCTTTCTTCACAATCATCAGGACACCTCGGACAATCGACTGAAACGATTTAACAGGGACGCTTGCTTTCCCCCAAAGGTATACAACGCCCTTGGCAACGCTCGTGGCGATTTGCCTTTCGCCCGCTGCATGGTTGACAACAGCCCGAAGTTTGTTAGACTGTAGTCTGTAGAAGTTATATACATGAATCTGAAGTGGCAGTTGGTTCTTCGGTAGTTCGCAGGGATGGCCCAACGCAAAGTGAGCCGTCTTCGATCGGAGTGAACTTCCCTTAACCTTTTTTACTTTCATACTCGAAATCTGATAGGTTCACTAGTCTGGAAAAGAGGCAAAAACTGGTTAGTCAACTGGTAAGTTTCAAAATTCATCCCTCGCCATAGGATAAAAATGTATCACAAACGTTTTTGCTATAACAGGAAGTTCAGGGTGCATAACTGTATTCGAAATTCCGCGTGCGACACACGCCATCGTAGATCCATATTTTCGGTTCCAACCATGGTCATGGTTGGAGAATATGCCTCGGCCACCCCGGCCATGGCCGGGGTAACTTTCAAGTTACCCCGGCCATGGCCGCGCAATACATTGGCCGCCGGCGGGGTAACTTACAAAGCAATTCTTTACCCATGACCATGGTGGTGATGGTGAGTAAATGCAACAGTTGGTGGGCAATCGACGGTCGGAGCATAAAATCATCGCCAGTACTGCTAAATTTGAGCGGTCTGCGTTAGTCGTGCGACCGAGTACCCACCTAGTAAGATGTGGGATTGTCAGTGTTTCCGCCAAAGTAAATTAATTAAATTCAAATATCTGCAGTAACAATTCACATGCAGCCAAGAAAACATGCTAGCAGGGTATCTCAGATAAACATTGTGAGCTTGGAGGCTGAAAGGCAGGCCACAATATGCCAAAGCCGGCTGTGGCTACGCTCCAATCGTGTATAGCTGTCGATAGAAGTCGCTGGAATCGTAACAAAATAGCGCTGTGCGCATAAGAAGTCAGCACATTGTGCACTGTCTCAAATCCGCCATCTACCTGCCCCCCAGTTGATCAAGAAAGGTACTTATATTGCGGAATGAACGGTCAATGGTCACAGTTCATACTTCTGCCGATAGAGGGCAGTGGTGGCGCTGCGGGCGGCACACCTTCCGGAACTCTGCGTCATGGCAGGCACAATTTTCAAGTTAGGGAAGTGAAAATTAGCACAGCGGTGGATGAAAGACTGCACAATGCAATGAAATGAATATTTATTTGCTATCTAATGATTTAAATTCCTGAAATCGGGCTTCATCCCGCAAGTTGGTAGAAAAACGTCATTTCGGCCTCAGAAAGCCCTGAGGCGCGGCGGCTTCGCGGCCTCAGATTGCTCTAAAACTTTGCAGATCGTCTTTTTAGAACCAAACGCAAGTTTTAGGCTTTGACACCAAATTTTTGGAAATCACTCCACCCAAGTGGACAGCTCTCCCGTGAGAGGCTACCACCCATAAGTGATACCGGCCGCCGACACTGCCGATAGCCTTGGCTACCGCCGCTAGCCGGTCGCCGGAGCGCGTTCTCACTGTGTCGGTCAAGGGGGGTTCCGAGGCCATTTTTTTTCTCCGACTCTATGGTCAGGAATACCTTTTTTATTCTCCGACTCCAGGTCAGCGAACCACTTTTCCCACAATGGTTGGCTAGCTAGCAGTCAGCTGGCACAAGTGGTTGGCATCAGAAAAGCCTGAGGGGAACACTCAACAGATACTGTCATTTGCTTCCTGGAAAACATTTCTTATCATATTCCATTCAGCTGCACTGGCATGCTGTCATATGACTTACCTGTTCTACAGGAGCATAGCTTGCAAACCTTACTCCCGGTTCAAAGCCAGAATTTTTGACTCTGGCGTTTTGAAGACCTCCATGCCTCTTGTTGTGTATCCTAAGGCTGTGGGGCCTGCCATTAAAGGTACATCCCGGATACCCACAACGCACTTTCTGTTCAGAAGGGGAAAGTTTCTCCCCAGCTCTCTTCCGCTTCGGCATAATATGATTATCCTACCACCTGTTCTCACAGCACCTTCACAAAAACCTTGAAATTCCCAAAACCGGCAACTCGGAAGAACCGTGGTCAAAACACTCCTCAAGGTCTTAAACCTAAGCCGGGTACAGATCCAATTGTTGGCGGTTCCCTCCATCATCTGGTTTAATTCTCAATATATTTTTTTTTTGTAATCTAGACGGCGTGATATATCTTCGGTTGTAATATAATTTATCTGCATAAAATATACAGTATGGACTATTTACAAATCATTGCATGTTCTTTATAATGATGCATAACGTCAGAATAGCGTGGCTCACTAGTGACACCTTGTGGCAAACAGCCGCAGATAATCCAGTTGATAGATGAAACCGTGAAAACGCACTTAACCGGAAATTACTTGTGAGAAAATACGAGAAAGAGATGCAAAATAAGCGAGGGAAGCAATAAGCGCGAGCTGAAGAAAAAATGTACAGTTGTGAAAAGCCATCTTACAAATAACATGAAGTACCTGATTTGTACCTGAAGTACCTGATACCTGATTTGTACCTGATATACATATTTTATAATAACAACCCTGCATTCATTCTTCCTATTTTTATCATAATCTCTCGCCCACCGTCGTTGGCAGTGTTTCGCCTCTACATTTTGAAAGTTATGGCTTCAAACAAATGAAATGCGAATGGAAATGTTGTTTTCACGACTTACCAGAAACGCAAAAAATCATGTGCATCCGGCCGGGACACAGTTTTGACATTCTAGCGTCTGTGTGTCGGTCAAAAACCTTCCCACCAATTTCCACCATAGGCTATTTCCGGTGGAAAGTTGCCGCTGCCGAAGTTTTTTTGTACGACGTTAAGGAACTCCTTTACATGCAAAAACCTTCATGCGTGTCTTGGTGGAAATGGGATGGATGGGAAGCAAATTGCAATTTATTTTGGGCGATTCATCTTATTTCGAGGAATTCGGCAGGTTTTACTTTCTCGAGAAGTCGTAAATAATATTTTTTTTCCGAAGCTCGAATCACACCAGCAGTTTGTTTGTTCCTAGTCTCCTGGGACCAGTTTCCACCACGGAGGAATGACCCGCAGTGGTAAATTTCCACCGTCGTACGTTCCCGTGTTGGTACTTTTTTCACCTCTGCCCATTGGCTCCCATGCTAAACCATGTGAGAAATATAGCATAACGCCAAAAACCGATTCCATGAGTATGCAACCGAAAAAGTTCACAACGTATCATTTCAGGATGGGTAGGTTTGAGTTCAGTATGACTCGGGGAGTTATTTGAGTTAAAGCATGACTTTATTCGCTCAGATCTGCATTTTGGTGAATGTTCACAACCCCATGTGTTGGGTGGGAATATGAATCCACCCGGGAAATGTCCTCGGAAGTGCAAGTGTCGGACGTGTAGCTGCTGGCATGCCAAAAATCAGACAATTCGTAGTGGCCGGTCATATCACACCCATTGGTCACCATGCTAAATCCTATGTGAAATAAAG
>JAOTOM010004214.1:57500-202500 GCA_034440615.1 Ashinkailepas kermadecensis
ACACTTTGTGATAGGAATGTGAAACTAAGTAACTTTTCTTAGCTTTCTAATTTGTTTACTTCGTGCCAATATTTCAGTTCCGCAACTCCACGATATTAGCAACGCATTCGCATTCGTATTCAGCATCCTATTCGCATACTCTCCGATTTCATTCATTTTTCAGGATATGACCTTTGCCGCTTGCCAAAGTAAGGCAAACAACAATTATTCAGTAGGACGACCAGTTTGATCTCCAGAGGTCAAGAAAGGTCCTTCGGGTCAAAAACGGGGTACCGCATAAAATTCAAAGTATTTCACTTAGCCGAATGATTCCAACGCCTAAATGTCCGATGCCCATAAAAGATGCAGCACATCGAATTACGTGGCCTTAAATGTCACAGTTTGGCCTGAGGTCACCAAAGTTGCTTTTACTCATGCACTGTATATATTTACGGGGTATCGAATAAAGCCATGGTGACACATTGGACATGCCTGCTTTTTGTAGGTAGTAGTCCACATAGCACGTACATAGTGCACATCGATCAAAATGGCCCGTCATGGTCACCGATTCATCATCGTTCGCAAAAAAATGCCCAAACATAGCAAATATACCAAATTATTACATACCCGATAATTTCCGCAATATTTTACTTCGCACCACGAAATAACACACATACATTAGGTATAGCTCATGGATGCAGCACATTCAAGCGTATGACGTACAATCTTAAAGTTTGACCTATGTGCACAAAATATTGGTTTGACCTTGCACTATTGCCATGTACGGTATTGTAACAGAGTTAGTTTTGGAGCGTCTTAATCCCATAAATTCAGCCCCCTCCCCTATCCGACCGGCGCGCCCCGCCGCCATCGTTAGATATTAGATGTAACAGAGTTCACATAAAGTTATACGTTTGGCTGTCCCGTAACCGTAATTGGTATAATCCCGTAAGCCTACCGATTGTAAAAGTGTACCGTAATTGTAACTGTAATAGTGTACCGTAAATGTCACATAGCAACCATCACTAAATGCAGGCCAACTTCCCTTTCCAGAAGGCAGTAGATCATTCCAGAACAGGGACGTGACGTAAATGGGCGTCTGCCATCACGACCAATAGGAAGCCGGGGGTCTGTGCCCGTGAGGGACCGACGTCAGGCAGCCAGACAGTCGGGCTTCGATTCTCACTGCGAGCGGACCGCTGCTGCGCGCGCTCCCTTCCCAACTAAATTCGCCCTCTAAATTCATAGAAAGGCAGTATCACGGCTTTCCTTCAGAGGAGCAGGTTCTGTACTCCGTCTGTCTGTCTCGTGTGATCGTGCGAGTGCTGCAGTGCAAATAAAGGCAGCTTGAAGGACATTGGTGCTTTCACTACCGGGTTAACGCGAGACGACGAGGTTGCTAGACTTTTGCGTGCCAATATAGGAACTTTCCTACAGTATACGGAATTATATCTTCCTAAATATATTCATCGGATGGACATTAGCGCCGAATAATCTCCCATCGGCCAAGAAGGCAGCACATTCAAGTATGTCACCTTCAAGGTCAACGTTTGCCCTAGGGTCAATATAAACACTAACATTACGACCCATGGTAAAATTACGGGGTGCTGAATAACGTCTTCCTGAATACGTTTATCGAATGGATAATAACGTCGAATAATCTCCCACCGACCAGGGAAGCAGCCCATCCGAGCATGTAACCTTCAAGGTCAGCGTTTGACCTCAGCTCAGGTTTGATTAAATTCAGAAGATTAAAGTGGTCCACTGGGGTACCGCGTTTGGGCCAAACGAAGCATTGAATGCAGATTATCTCAACACTGATGCATGTACTATCAATGCAAGAAACAGCACACTGTGTGGCCTGACCTCTATCGATGATGTATTTCATCAGGTAGCACTAGCATTCCATTCAGCAACGCATTCAGAAACGCATTCACCAATATACTCCGATTCGTCTGAAAATTTGACACAACCTACATAGCCATACCCATACATGCACCACGACACCATTTTTGCTACGACGAACCCTTTCGCCAACAGAGGCCAAAAGGTCAGCGAGGTTAAATCTGGGGTACCGCATAACTTGCCGGAGAGTTCATTTATTGGAATGATTCAAACGTTTGTGCCACCGCTATCAAGGTGGCATGCAGCACACCAAGTCAACTGGTCACTCGAGGTCACCATTTGACCTCAGGTCAACAAATACTTTAACATTACGCCCTATGGGAAAATTACGGGACACCGAATAACATTTTCCTGAATACATTTATCGGATGGATATTAGCGTCGAATAGTCTCCCACCGAGCAAGAAAGCAGCACATCCGAGCATGTGGCCTTTAGGGTCAGCGTTTGACCTCAGATCAGGTTTGATGAAATTCATAAAATGAAATTGGTCCACTGGGTATGTGGGCCAAACGACATGAAAGTGGAATAATGAAAGTGGTATGTGGGCCAAACGAAGGATTCAATGTAAATTATCTCAACACTGATACATGCACTATCAATACAAGAAACAGCACACTGCGTGACCTTACCTCACATGCAAAACCCACGAAATGCAAAATTAATGTTTTAAAAAAATGTTCATGTTCATTCAAGGCTCACGTAAAACCCACGAACCTCTACGCCATCCCGTTCCAGCAGCCCGCCGACGCCGTCAATACCGAACAGCCGCACGGTATTGAGTTGCCGGTCAGCCGAAGAGGCGAGACGGGTTGGGTTGTCGAGGCTAGTGAGAGATGTGAATGCTGGAACGTTTGGTGTTGCTGTTGCGCTGGAGAAACTATTGAAACTGTTGCTCAAGCGGTCACCATATTGGTTAATAATTAGCCCGATCAATGTATGGGCATTTGCGGCCGGTGCTTTTGGGCAAGCATTCAAATTTGAGAAGCTACTGGTCCAATAAGTCCATGCCGATGGACATGAAGGCATGATCTATGACGAAATAAAGATGTGTGACGGGTTATCTTGCGGTCAAGAGGTGCTCCTTTCACTTCCCCTGAGCTATGCCATGTTGCAGGTGTGCTGGGCGCAACACGCCAGCATTGTGCGGTCTGGCTGAATGGACGTACCGTGTCGCCATTTGCCTGCCTTACTGTCTGCATGCGAAGGTCAAACTTCGTCGCCCAGCAGACAACTGCGTGCCACACACGGTGCACACGCTGCAAACACTACGTCTCAGACTCTGTACACGGTGCACACGCTACGAATGCTAGGTCTCAGACTCTGTACCCGCCACAATCGCCAGACATATCGCCACAGCGGCGTCCACTCAAATGACCACACAGCGCTGATCGCGGCGCCGCTTCCTGTCGGCAGTGCTCGGCGAGTACAGGCGGGTCTCCGGCCAGGGGGGCGGGTCGGCAGGAGCGGCGACCGCCGGTCGTGCACCACGCCCACACCTCCTGAGCGAGGCCGGTGCGCACCAGGCACATTCGTCCGCTCGCAGTGGGCGACGCTCTACTCCGTTCGGCGCAGCGCACCAGTTGACGCCATTACCGACGTATCGGCGCATTTTTCGTCGGCTTCGGTCGACGACCTGCGGCGACGGGGCACCGCCAGCGTCGCAGCGGCCGCCGGAGCCGGCGCGGTCACCAGCACACGCCGGGCTCGTGCCACCAGCGGTTGATGTCGGCGTGGTTGCTGGGCCGCGCGTCGGCCGTGTGCAGCCGCCGGCACAGTTCGCACCAGCTGTCACGGTCCGTGCTGCGCACGCGCCACTCTCGCCGCCAGCGCGTGAAGCGCTCGAAAGCCTCGCGGTGCGACATCAGGTACTTGATGTAGGCGGCCAACTCCCGCGGCCCGCTGAAGTCGTCCGAGTGGATGAACGAGTGGGGCGGCGCCACCGCCTCGTAGTCCTGGCGGCGCGCGCCGTACACCACCGGCACCAGGCTGCTGTTGAGCGCCAGGAAGAACTTCTCGGTGATGTAGTCGCGACAGCGCGAGTTCTCCATCGACATGTAGAACTGGTAGTGCTGCGGCAGGTGGCGGTAGCAGGCGCGTGGGTCCGGCTGCGCCAGTAGGCTGCCCAACGGTGAGCACTTGAGAGGGCCGCAGCGGCCGAACACGTCCACGGGGATGTACTGGCGCAGCTCCTGCCGACGGGGGCGGACGGTCAGCGGTGGCTGAGGGAGGCGAGGGGATGTACTGGCGCAGCTCCTGCCGACCGGGGCGGACGGTCAGCGGTGGCTGAGGGAGGAGCGGGGATGTACTGGTGCAGCTCCAGCTGACCGGGGCGGACGGTCAGCGGTGGCTGAGGGAGGGGCGGGGATGTACTGGCGCAGCTCCTGTCGACCGGGGCGGACGGTCATCGGTAGCTGAGGGAGGGGCGGGAATGTACTGGCGCAGCTTCTGCCGACCGGGGCGGACGGTCAGCGGCAGCTAGACGTGGTCGGGGCAGATGAGGGACCGAAGAAGCTGAGAAAGGGGCACCTGGTGAGGGGAAATTGAGGTAGTCAGTACTCTACCAATGGTGCAGTATATTTGTATACTGTAGCTGACCCTCCGAACCCGCACGAGGAGCGGGGGCAGGTCAGTGAGCCGACAGCGGGGCATCGCACCATGACAACAGCGCGCACGGAACACTGACACAACGGACATTGCGCGTACTTCGGCCACGACTCCCAACGGGCACCAGGCCGCGTTTCCTGTTGAAAATACATTAATCAGACAGCATTAGAGCAGGGTGGCCGTATCCGCAATAGCTGGTATCTGAGTAGTTCAGAATGGATGTTGATGATTTATGAATCAATGATTTACTTAGTGATTTCATGAACATTGACTTTTACGAGATGTAAAGAGTCCGATCATAATCACCTGTGCCCATACATGCTGAAAGCATGTACCTGAAAACTGACAACTTAGTCCATATGTATGAACTTGCATATGTCAGGGATAGATCAATCCGATCCTGCACAGGGGCGGATCTAATTGCCGGCTTGGGGCAGAAATATAAAAGGTATCACATATTGTCAACGACTCGTAGGGTTTTGACAGCTAAGGAACTGAGCTTCAGTTCCTAATTCACACACCATCACATAGTTGAAGCATTAATGCACATTGATGTCCATTTCTGACGATATTCTTACGAGTTTCGTGGGGTGGCCTATTCAACGCTTATATTGGGTTGTGATGTGTCGGGGAAATGTTTGTACGAGTGTTGCCACATTCGGCAGGTAACCGTCTTGCACATGAATATATAATGAATATTCAGGCACACTGCACACCAATCATGGCTCACCGATATTTGGTCACTTCATTCGTCACACCAGGGCATGGCTCACCGGTACCCCTTGGTCACTTCGCTCGTCACACCAGGACATGGCCCACCGGTACCTTTTGGTCACAAGGATGGCACCGGTACCTTGGTCACTTCGTTGTTTGGTCACTTCGCTCGTCACACCAGGACATGCCCACCGGTACCTTGGTCACTTCGCTCGTCACACCAGGGCATGGCTCACCGGTACCCCTTGGTCACTTCATTCGTCACACCAGGGCATGGCTCACCGGTACCCCTTGGTCACTTCGCTCGTCACACCAGGACACGGCTCACCGTCAGTCGGCGGGACTCACCTGCACGTATTCCTCGCGCTTGCCGGGAGTCTTGCAGTTGGACACTACCCACGGCAGCCGCGACTTCCACGGCTTCTGCGTCGCCCAGGAGGGAGCCGGCGAGGTGGTGAAAACCTCCGGCGGCGGCCGCTCGTTCTCGGGCAGCCGCTCCACCACGTAGTACGGATGCCAGATGTCAGAGTCTCGCCTGCTCGCAACATTGGCACGGGTGAAGAGGGGCGAACCGCGAGACCATGGGCAGCGATCACGAGACAGGGGTGGGGGAACTTGAAGAATGCATCGACCTCGCTTCTTTGTCAACGTCCTATAATTATTGTTTCATCTTGTTGGTACGTCAGGGAATGGCAGCACCGCAACAGCCTTTTGTTTCAGCCTCGAGCACAGTACGAACCTCTAGGACGCTCACCTTTATGGATGGATGTCGCAATGAAGGGCTGAGAACATGGATGGGTGTCGCCATCACGGGCTGAGAACATGGATTGGTGCCGCCATCACGGGCTGAGGACATGGATGAGTGTCGCCATCACGGGCTGAGACTGGATGGTGTGCCATGGGTGGGGGTGGGGTGTCACCATCACGGGCTGAGAACATGGATGGATGTCGCCATCACGGGCTGAGGACATGGATGGTGTCACCATCACGAACTGCGGACGTATCTCCCAAGCTTTGTTCAATTCAACATTACGCTCGTGGTCCTCCGTGAAGAAAACATTAACTAAAATCCTCTTCCCATCTATCATCCCTAGCCATCCAAAATGTTGGTACCTCTTGAACTTTAGTCCCCTAGATTGGATTATGGATTGTGTTTTGCATATCGGGGCGGGGGTGCGCTCCGAGTATGTTTGGGCTGCATTTTTTGGTAGCATCGTATCATGCTCTGGTGTTAGTCTTCGTAGCATCTAGACAGTCTTTTCCGAAGACCCATGCAAGAAAAGAGGACACGTGAGCCAACGGAGAGGGCTTCTGAATAATGAAGGTGTCCATATCACTCAAAATGTGCTCAGTCCATCAGGTGCCATTCAAAATGTGTACACCCTGACGAAACTGGTAACGATAATTGTGTGCGCATTCCTGGTCCCAGGGACCTTTCGTGTCGGCTCGGGGTCCTATCCGGGCGCTGGGGTCCTCTCCGTCGGTTCAGTAACCCTCTCCGTCAGCTCAGGAGCCATCTTCATTGGCTCAGGGACCCTTCATGTCGGTTCGGGATCCTCTCCGTCGGTTCAGTGACCCTTTCCATCGGCTCAGTAGCCCTCTTCGCTGACTTATGGGTCCTCACTGGTTGGGCCCTCTCCGCCATCCCAGGTGCCCTTTCAAGGACCCGGAGCCCCCTACGTCGACCTACGGACCCTTCAAGTTTGGCCGGAACGCGGCCCTCAGCGTTTGCCCGTGGCAACTCTACATTGACTTGGGGGTCCTCTGCATCGGTCCGGAACCTTCTCCAATGGCCCGAATTCATTTGGGTGGTTCAGGAACCCTTCAGGTCGGCTCCGAGGCCCCCACTGGTCGCTCAGAGTTCTCCTTGAATGCATTTGTGTGATTCGTTACAGGCTATGTTCAAACACAACGTACTCAACTGCTCCTTTGAACCTTAAAGAGGCCCAAGAGCCCCTGAGTTTGTTCGTTAGCCCAGGGATTTTTCACATCGGTCCAGGGCCTTTTCTGACTGCCCAGAATCCTCTCCGGCAGCAACGTACCCTTTCGTCGGATCAGGGGCCCTCTTTAACGGTCCAGGATCTTTTAAGTTAGGCCGAAGGCCCCTCTTTCAAAAGGTGGACCCTTCATCAGGTAAGAGGCTTTTTCTTCGGCTTTGAAGAAAGCCGAAGCCCCCTTTGTAGGCCCAAGGGCCCTTCATATTGGTTCGACCCTTTGCAACTGCCCACGTGCCTGTTTGTGGGCTCAAAACTCTTCTCGTTAGCTCGGGGCCGTTCCAATGTCCCGGGGCCTTTCCTTTCCGTGGGCTTTGTGGCCTTTGTTGTGGGACTCTCAACGGCTGTTTGTGGACTTTGCTTTGTGGGCTTTGTGGACTTTGTTGTGTGGGCTTTGTGGACTTTGCTTTGTGGGGTTTGTGAACTTTGCTTTGTGGGCTTTCGGTGAGCTTTATGGGCTTGGTCCACTTTGTAGGCCCAAGGGCCCTTCATATTGGTTCGGATCCTTTCCAACGGTCCACGTGCCTCCCCGTTGGCTCAAGAGTCCTCTGCGTTAGCTCGGGGCCGTTCCAATGTCCCGGGGCCCTCCCCCTCCGTCGGCTCAGAAGCCCTTCCCGTTGGCCCAGCGTGGGACACGCAACGTCTGTTTCTGCGTACTCTTCGGTGACCCTCTTCATCGGGCGGGGAACCTCTCCACCCGCCCGGGCCCAGCCTTATCAGTCCAGGGCCCTTCACATCGGTCCAGGGGCCCTTCACATCGGTCCGGGGCCCTCACTGATCGCCCGGAGGTCCCTGGAGCGCCAAATTTGTTGTGTGCTTCGCCACGAACTACGTTGAAGCGCAACGTGCTCAACGACTCGCTTCAGCACGGGGGATGGCCTCATGGCTCCCTGGATCCGTCAATGACTGCCAATGCCAATATTCGATGGTCCGATCGATGCCTCTGCCCAGGGCGAAAAGATACGCGCCGATCGGCTCAATAGCGGCCATTGTTGGAACACTCCAGCATGTGAAACACTCCAGAACACGAAGTGTGCTGAAGTCTCCAGTGTATATATGACCGCCAAGTAGATGTTGGAAGTCACAATTGTCCTTTCGATCATCAATTTAAGTGCGATTCTGGGACAAATCACCCAGGCATGTTTACTATACCACTTCCGAGTTTGACTACAATGGGTGCATGTGGTTATGGATAGCCCACGTAACGATTCTGGGATTTTCAGAGTTATAGGTCTCAATGGTCACGAGGTACAGGTCAATTAACTTTTGAGATCACGTAGAAAATGCAGATATATAACTTGTATAATCTGTTTAATGGTTGTAATTAACGTACAAACTTATACAGCATTTGAAAGGGGAAAACCTAACCAATGATATGCAAAGGGGAAAACCTAACCAATGATATGCAAAGAGTTGTGATATGCTCCAGTCAACGTTAAATTATATTAGCTGGTGACTTTTTACTAGCTTCGTGACCTTTGTCAAAAAAGTCCTATTTTGATTTTGTTTCGTTCTTCACTAAATATTTCCCTATCTAATTGTAGGCGTCAATATCTGTGTGCAAAGCTTACTCCATAATGGATCACTGAGATGAAATGTCAGTGCCTGACCTGACCTCCAGATAGTGTTTTGCGTTATTATAAACATAGCCGATATGGGTGTTGTTTCAAAGCTGTTCGCTCGTAAAACACCATGGTGATATTGTCAAGTGTATCAGAGTTCAGAGAGCTCACATCTGGGTCGGTGACGGGATCTCGAAATAGTGCCTTTTCAGAATGTGACATTTCAGAATGTGACAGATATGGGCCTCATTTTAAAGTACTTTTCTCATAGACCAAGGTAGTCACAAATGCAAGTGCATCCGAGGTCACATGGGTGACACATGGGGCAGTGACATTACTTCAAAATAAATGTTGCATTTGCATAACAGAAGGTATTTTGTATGGGTATCATTGAAAACATTTAGTTCATAGAGCAAGACACTGCAACAACCGGTGATGTGAGGTCGCAGAAGCCACACAGACATGCACGTTGACTCAACCTTCAAATGAAGATTTGAGCCAAACAAGAAACCTGTTACCCTAGTGAGAAAGTATGTAAATTGAATCCTTGCATATGGTAGGGAATTACTTAATATGACACAACACACTTCAGTTACAAGCACACTTAGCTAAGAGCGAATCATGGACATACCAGGTGCACGTGTACATCATTTGCATTATCTTCCAAAGTTCAACACAACAATATTTGAGGCAGGGTCATGCATGTCAGTTACGGATGCGGCGTACACAGTGGTTGCCACCTGTAAACATATCATTAACACAATGGTCGACATCTGTAGATGTATCATGATCTCAGTGGTCGACATCTGCAGATGTATCATTATCTCAGTGGTCGACATCTGTAGATGTATCATTATCTCAGTGATCGACATCTGTAGATGTATAATTATCTCAGTGGTCGACATCTGCAGATGTATCATTATCTCAGTGGTCGACATCTACAGATGTATAATTATCACAGTGGTCGACATCTGCAGATGCATCATTATTCCAGTGGCCGACATCGGCATATGTATCATTATCTCGGTGGTCAGCATCTGCAGATGTAGCATGTTCTCTACTATCATGCGCAGTGGCGTCGTCACCTTCAGTTTCCAGGTCGGGTCCAACATTAGGGGCGCAGGAAAGATTTTCAACCAGAAGGATAAGACAGTCTTCTGCCCTCTTCCCCGTCCCCCCCCCCCACACACACACCGAACGCCAAAAAATCGCAAGTTGGCAAATTTGTGTGAGCAGCTTAGCATCTTTTCGTCTTTATTCTCACGGTCCAAATTTTCAGTTCAGTTGTTCAAAACTTTAGCCTTTGCTCTTCCCATGTTCTTATGCTCTTGTCTAACCCGAGCGCCAGCACCTGACAGCCACATCACTCACCTCGCCGTCGTTGAGACAAAACAACGCCAATACGCAGTCATAGAAATGGTAGGTTACGCGTGTAACTACGCGTAGCCTTATTATACGCGTAGCCATATCACGCGTAGGTGCCATTACGCAAATCGTATACTTTTGGCCTTTATGGGTCGGCGTTCCTGCCGTACGAATCGCTACTGCTATTGCTGGCTATTACTATGGGGAAAACATTTCATTCAGCATCTCGCAACCTAAGCCGCAGTGAAGATGATCCTTCTAGCACTAACATCGAGGAAGGGAAAATTGATGTTTGCTATTTTATAATGCGCAGTGCTATATAGTAGCTGTATAGCATTGCGATAGAAGTAAGCAAAGATAGCAGATCTTTTTAAGGAGAGGTCAGACAGGCAGGTGAGCCCGCTTGTTGGGCACGCCGCGAGTCATTGTGGCATTGAACTCAACCGAAACCCGACCGGCGGACCCGTGACGGCACTGTCGGTATCATTTGCTATCATACAATAATTTCAATCAGTTTTGAATGTTTTAGGTGGTCTGGTAGTTGCGGAACGGAGATGTATCATAACCTCCACAGCTCATAACCTCCACAAATTCAACACACCCGAAGTGCTCGTAACCTCCACAGCTCACAACCTCCACAACTCCGAAGCGCTCATAACCTCCATACTCCACAGCTCACAATCTCCACAAGTCCGAAGCGCTCACAACCTCCACAGCTCATAACCTCCACACCTCCGAAGCGCTCATAACCTCCACAGCTCATAACCCCCACAACTGTCAAGCGCTCATAACCTCCACAGCTCACAACCTCCACAAGTCCGAAGCGCTCATAACCTCCACAGCTCACAACCTCCACAGATTCAAGAACTCCATAATTTTCTAGATGCATCATTTCAGATAGCTATCGCTAGGTAGCAGCACGGTCTAGGTATTATAGCAACGGATATTGAATGAATGTCATGCGATTGAACGTTGAAGCATGTATCACAATATTTCTCACTAAATGACAGGATGTGTCATTGAATACGCGTTTGTTGTGTGCGCGCATTGTTAGCTTTCTAGACCTCGGGAACCGGCTGTCGTCCCGTGGGAAGCTGATATGCGGCGCAGTGGCGGATGCAGAGCACGAACACACTGCTCAGACCCTTTTGTATCATATTTCATGGTCAGCTTAAAATGTTTATTACATTGTGATTCTCGCGCAATATTTGCATTTTTCCGTCCGGAATATGCCGGATAGTCATACCCTGGTGGCGCTATTGATCAGCTGTCTAGGGAAGGGACGGAGAAAGCGCAGCGTCTGTGGCGCGAAAGTGGACGGTTCGCGTCGCGAAACCGTCACGGTGGCGCTGATGAAAATGTGCATTATCCTGCGAGAACTGGTTACCCATAGTTAAATTATAACCTGCCTCTTGCCCACCAGAGTTCCACACCAGAGTGCAGTCCACGTGCATTACGAGTTGGCTCTCTTTTACTTGCACGATGTCTGGATCTTTTTATTTCGCGATAGCGCTTGCTGGACGAAGTAACTGCTTTTATAGGTGAGCGACCTCCAGGCTAGACCACCTTTCCGAACCCTCAAGGAAATAATTACTCATGTATTACTCATCATGTACGATTATATTTGTGCACATCTAAAGCACCTCGGATTAATCAGTTCAGCAGTGGTGAAGTTCTGCAGAATGCAGCCACGCTTTATGTCTTGTTACACTTTATGCGATAAAGTTAAATGCCCCGGGGTATTTTCGTATAGTATCATTTCATTTTGTGGTTGGAAATTGGAGCTGAAGTTCAGATTTTTCCTGTCTTAATGTTGTCTTGTAGTTATAGTGTCGGAACTTATGTGTGTGGTTCGGTAAGAATTTGACCAAATCCAGTAACATGGCACTACACATAGGGTTATATTCCGATCATAATGTTCGCTGTTTCGGCTTTCATGTAGCAGGGTAATAATCGTAGACAAGCTTACGCATGTACGCTAGATAGTTTTAAACATGGTGCGACAGCCCGGCGAAAGTTTGTTAAGGGTGGATTGCGGTTAAATAGTGCTTGCACACAGTGGCTCCGACACGTCATTTTAATTTCGGTTGGGGGATAGCAAAGGCGATCCCAAAAACCTGCCTGAGATGCAGGCTAGAAAAATATGCAGAAATTCCATTACATTATCGAGTTTACATTGTCACCTATGCGGGGACAGTTTTCATATATTACAGTGAGGCATCTAAAAAATAATAATTTGTGTCAGTTTTTTAAGAAAACAATTAAATTTACCTTTTGCTTACCAATCACACAGGGTGGCCAAGAGCGGGAGCTGGCCACAGCCGTCCCGTGATTCCAACATCATTGGGCACTGAAATTAAACCAGAGCGCGTAGCCCTCCAGTAGAGGTTGGCATCCCGGGGAAGAGCGGCAGGGCCCTCCCTGGGTTCGTTGAACCCTCATTGAACCATCCGTGGGAAATTTTGCTCTACAAGAAGAATCAACATAAATGCAACGTTCAGGAGGAGGGGCTGAGACAACGCCCGAACCGATGTCTTTTTCATTCTAAGTTGGATTTGTTGCCTGTGGGAGGGCAATTCTTGCTGCTGCTCCCCCCCCCTCCTGGAATCTCCAGAGCTCTCCACATGTGCCGTCCAGTATTACATTTTAAGCTTAAATGTATTCTTATATAGATGATTTAAATGAGCTCGCTATGATCCAGGTAATTTGCACCTTCGTCCTACACCATCTTTACAACTGAAATTATATATAATCGAACTCTTGACATGCGCGCCACGTAACATCCATTTAGAAAACGACACGAAGCTGTTCAAACGACACGTAGCTGTTCAAACCACTCGTTGCTATTTCATGCCGTTTTTATTGGAGCTTTCACGACGCACACTCCCATTCCAGGTTATACGGGCAATTGTTCACCTGGATGTTTAGCGGCAGCGAGAAGCAACAGAACGACACGCAGCCTTTCGGTTGAAAGACCAGCGCTCTACCTATGGGCTATTGTCTCCTTTTCGGGTCATATTCACTAGTATATTTCCAACACAGTCTTGACACAATCTTGGTGAATACACACGACAGGCCCCATTCGTCATGCACGTCCGCCCCGCTTCGCGGTGGTGCCTGCTTGGTGCAGCCATGGTGCCTGCTCGATGCGGCCGTGGTGCCCGCTCGGTGCAGCCGTGGTGCCCGCTTGGTGCGGCCCGGGATCGGCTGCAGCCGATCCCAGGCTGGGCCCGGGATCGGCTGGGCACACGTTTCTGTGACACCGTATAACCTAATATATGCTCACCGGGGTTTCTAACTAGCAGTGCACATCACTGAGTAGCCCGTCTTAGGTTATGCTAAGCTTCAGATCTCTAGCTTTAGTCATTGTAATCGTGGGAAGCCTAACTCGCAGTTCCGTAGAGAGTGGAGGGTCATTCGTGGGTTAACATGTATGTGCACTGGAATAGGGAGAGGGAGGGGTCATTCGCCCCCTCACCAGGTATTTTAAAATATTCCAAAGCCTATAATCATCTGGATGTCATTCTTAGTTGACCTTAAGAAAATGGACCTAGCGCAACGTAAACAAATCGATAAAAAATATTGTTAGTTATTGACTTACAAAGCGAAACGCGTCGGACGAAATTGTGTGTGAAAAGTGAAGATGAGGCATGTTTAGCAAGCTTCCAAGAAATACCCATGTAACTCATGTTTATAAACTATATCAACTATGTTGGTAATTTCTAGGTGTGGTATACTCCCCATCAAACGTGCACATCAGTTATACAAATGACTCGAAAATGCACGAAAATTAGCATTTAAAAAAAACAGTTCGCCTCATGTAACCTATAACGAATTGAAGAAGTGTTATAAAAAATCAAACAACAGTATTTCCTAAAACCCTCAGCCACCCTTCAAGATTAGTGTTCCTATCTTTGTAAGTTTATTGTTCGACCACATTGTTAGTGCTTCTTCGCTTTCTATGTCATGCTTATCCTTCTCGAACATTTTACGAACATGTCCTAATCTGGTGCTGCATTTAGCTTGCGCATTGCCTGACTAGCACCTCTCAGAATTGTCTGTTAGTCTGGAAGTTCGTCGTATTAACGCTTTCGCTTGCCAGCTAATTCCTTCTGTGTTTTCTAGCTCTTCCAAACAGCTACTGATCCGTTAAGAAGCAGAATGGAAAAGTCCAATCCTCACAAAATTAGTCAGTATGCGTTGTATTGCAAAGTGTGTACAAGTTTTGTATCAGCTGACATGTGTTCGCAGACTTTATCGTTTCGATCGACCCCTGGCGATTGCATTCCCGTTCAGGAAATAAAACATCACACCGCCCGATGCGCAGTCAATTATGCGAAAAATGCAGACTTCCTAAATCTGTTACTTCGAATTTTTGTCTGTCAATTCCCACGACTTCCGAATGGCCATAGAATACTCCTGAAGGTAATGATAAGAAAATACACATACACTAAATTATTGAAATAGATACCCATCCCCCAAAAAGATGACGGTACGCACAATCGTGATATGCCATACCATTGGTTAACATGACCTCCCAGCATGCTATGAAACAGGTCTGCCAATGCCCAATGCGCCCTGATGTATTATCCATCCCCGGCGTGGTACATATAAGCTGTCCACTAAGCTGTAGATGGAGATATCTTGCCAACTCAAGGGACATCTTTATAACCGGGCCTTCTGGATCGCCCAATCGAATTAAAAACTCCATAATTTGCAACACTGCATGGCCAGATTCTCATTTTTGGAAAGCTGTATGTTTTCAGCTTCATGTTTTCTCACCCAGAAGCAGAGATCACGGGCCGAGCAGACAGCATTGATTTCCAACCTTCCCACCCACTCCTGGAGTCTCCGCCCATGCACTGAACTGCAAACTGTATACTGATGAATGCACGGAACAATCAGGAGGGACGGAGTAAGAGCATGGGAAGGCTACTCTGTAGACGTCTCTGGGTGCAGAAACAGAGATGGGATAACACCGACTACTATAGCAGTTCTTTGCTAACGCCACTGTCATAGATCGTCTTTTATGTAGGATCCCCTACATACATCGAGAACTGTTTGTTGGGCGCGAGAGAGGCTGTGCTCAGCAAGCCATGATTTTATGTTGTTAACTGTAAAGAACATACCTCGGAAATATATCGTCCCTCTTCTCCACGAACAACTTTGGACGTCCCAATCATAGACAGGCCTAGGAAAAGAAAGAGGTGAGACATGCCCCCCCCCCACAAGGTTGTGAGGGCCAATGAAGCGTAACATCATGAAGGTGTCAGGCCGGTATCATGTGCACGTCGCAGGAATGATTGTGTCTGGCCCCGTGTTGGTCGGGATTGGTCACCTCTCCCCTGCTGAGTGTTTGTTTTTTGTTGTTCCGACACTGATGTTCCCAAGCACCGGGTGTCGTACGTGCACCACGAGTCACCCGATGATCCCGGAAGGTGCGCCCGTGCGAATCAGTTTGTGTGAATGTGCTGTATTTCATTGGCTTTGCATAGTTTGACGTTTTTGGATCCCGTGAACTAGCGAATCGCCAGTGGGAGGGATAAATGTAGTCTCCGCAAATAATTTACACTGCAGACCCTTCCCCAAACGTGTGAGCTTGGTTGGATTTGCCCAGCTGAGTCATGCCCAACTCACGAAAATCGTAGACGCATCTATGTAAATTTGGTATGCAAGGTTCTTAGAGGAGCAAAAATGGTTATGAGTTTAATGTAAGTTTTATTTAATTTAAGTCAATTTAAGCTCAGCACCACAGCATGGGTAAGAATATGGTGACACCACTGCCATTAACTAGCAAGCCATAATTCGTGGCATATGACACACCAAATTAAGAATAGAAGGGGGAGGGGTACATCAGCTCCCCCTCTCCCCCTCTCCCCCTCTGGTGACATCGTCAATGCCTCGGGAAGCGTCATTACTCGATGTGATGACAGGTATAGTATGAAAAGGGTACATTCCATCACGCACAGCAAGCCATTTCTTGGCTGCAGTACCCAGCCAGTCTGACCAGGACAGTTATCACGCACATGTCACATCGTAATGTAGCCTCTGCACAGAATGTCACACCACATTATCAGCTCCTCAGGAGGACGGAGCCAGGCGAGGAATGGAGCGCAGAGCGGGCAGGCCCGAACTCAGGCGAACACGACTCGAGAGCTGCCGGCGAAACAAAATGCATATTTGCGGAATTACACTAAAACTAAGAGAGCGCAACACATAAATAAACTATACAATTACGCCAAAGTGCCATGCGCTTTTCGTAGCAAATATTTATGTGGTAGTTCATATAGTCTCCGAGATGCAAGACAGTTTGACGTCGTTCAGAATGTGGTACATACTATTACTTTTGCTGCGGACTGTTCGTATGGCAAACGCACGTAAGCAACCGTACGCAAGCACATGTACGCATGCGCAAATGCACGTATAGCATAGTTACTCAAGTGCAGAAGTACGCAAAGGTAACAACAGCCGACATCACCACACGGTGGCAGGCTGGCCAAACTCACACACACACACACACCAAAGGTGCGTATGGCTAATGCACGCATGGCAAATGTTCGTCGGTTTAATTGTGCATGTGGCAAGTGTACATAAGCAAATGGATGTACACGCAAATGAAAGTACAACATATGCACGTAAGCGGAAAAATATGCATGAAAATTGTACGCATACGCAAGTCTACGTAAGCACGAAAACACACAAGCGCAAATGTATGTAAGCCAAAGACGCGTATATGAAAATAGGTAAGTGCAAATGTACGTGCATATGCGGAAATGTGCATACACAGATGCAAGGGAACGTACGCATGTCCGCATGCACAAGCATACTTCGGAGTAGCTACACGTAAGCAACCGTACGTTAGATCATAGGCGTGCTCAGAATATTGTTAAGATTGGGTTGTATTAAGAAGACCAGAGGTGTCTGTGCATTTGTTACATTTACTAAAGTGGGGCTCGTTTAGACCTGTATCTATGGGGTGATTTTCCCGCCCCCTGATATCTCGAAATCTATTGGACACATATCGAAACTGGACAGGTCAAGTTCGTCTAATATATACTTTAAGAATGTCGAAATGTCATTCCCAATGGAGAGGTCAGGAGGTAAAACGATTGGTGGATTGATCAAGGCTATTTGGGATTGCGTTTAAATTTTACATCCATAAAATTGTCATAGCTAGGAACAAATAATTTGTAATGATGTAAAGCACTAGATGTCCATACATGCACATGGAAAACATCCAATGGCGCAGCCAGAAGCCTGAGGAAGGGTGGGCATCATTTGTTCCTTGCGGATGATCTTCGCAGTCAGTGCCACAAACTGGGACGTAGCTAAGGGGGTGGCTGGGTCGGTCGCCCCATCCTTGGGATTCTACGGGTCCCCGGCACGGTCCGAGGGCCGTGCTTGGAGGCCGTTCGTCCTCCTTTACGCTATTGTCTTGGAGGAGACAGAAAGTTCAACAGCACTGTTTAGGGGTGTTGCTGAGCGCCTTAGAACGCCTACAAGCCCTTGCGAATAATTACGGGCCCTTTGAAATGTCTACGATATTCATAGGGGGTGGGGGAGGGAGGTAGATTGGGACGCTGGAATCACCCCCACACACATATAATTATTTACAATTAGTTGTGGGAACAAGAATAGGGAACAATTATTGAATCAGCAATACATCCCTGATATCGAAATTATTTATTTTTATAAGCAACTGTATTCGTGTAGCCATACTTCTGCAACAGTGCTTTGGCCAGTTGGCCAACAGTTGGCCTTCTCATACTCGCACACAAAAACAAACAATGAAAACAAAACACAAATACACTCAAATGCAAACCTAGACAAGATCATTGCTTTCGAACGAAGTCTCTTGTCGAAACCCAGCGTATTTTGATGTCATCGCTTCAGTCAACATTGAAGCTGGCTTATAAAATGACCACGAAACAGATATCGAATGCGAACCATGCGGGGAGCAACAGCATCATGGAGGCAGCTGACAGCCTCAGTGTGTACTGACATTCGGTTGTGAACACATAGCACATATCCGGCGTTACTCGCGCCCACGTATACACAGTACCCCTATCAATTACCTGCGCGGGAAATCTTACACGACCTTGTATTATCGGGTATCGGTATGGCCTGTCAGTTATGGCACCAACCACACCGGCCGGGTTCAGTGTGACCCGGCGACGTAGCTGAAGTCTAGCGACTGCAACAGAAGCCCACAACGTGTGGTCGACCACGAGTCGCCAAAGTCATGGCATCAGCCTACTGCGAGGCTCCGACGTTATGACTTTATGAGGTGCCGTATGTTCTCACCTGTCAGCTATTTTGCACTGATTTTTTCGTCACCAAAATAAGCGCTTTGATTCCGTTTCAGCCGGGTGCCACGTGATGCAGTTGTAGCATTTCGTTTCAAGTTGCGGATATTCTAAAGTGCACGATGTGCACAACAAAAATGTTTGAGGTGACTGATGTGTTGGATCAGTCACCTCAACTCTAACTAACTCCAACACCTATGTGTTGGAGTTAGGCCCTGAGGACGAACACAATACAATGTATTATTATGTATTGCGTTTTTCCTTTCCCCATTATGTCAGGTTGCCAATCTTGGTCTCCCACACACCGGATCAAAGCATCTTCAATCAGCGATCACCCGTCTTTCCTTTTCGATCCTCTCCAGCAACAATCATGATAATTATTTTGCCATGGGCTAGCAAGTAAGCTTCGTTCTTGCTAGCAGCCAGTGCAAACTCGTAAGGTGAACGCTGCCTGGGAAACATCTGTGGGCGAATACGTAATAAGTATGGATATATCTGGCAATCTAAATAAAATCAGACCCTTTCTCACCTCCACATTCTAGTAACTTGCCATGAAAATATGAAGGTGTGAAGAATATCTAAGCGGAAAAACTCAACTCAATGAAGAACAATCTGAATTGTGCAAAAGTATATATCGGTGAACTCACAATGACCCCCTGCATCTTTTGGCCATTTTACATTTTCGTTTACGGGATAATTTGCACTGACGTTCTATTCTTTCTCCTCATCAACATCGGTGAACAACGGGTGACATCTTAAAGACGCTTAGTACTATATCATGGAAACTGAGACCCCCCCTCCACACACGCACATAGCGAAAGTTGTTTTTTTTGGTTTGAACAGCAATACTAATGGTTTCACTCGCACCAGGAAGATAAACCCATTATTACAAAATAATCCACCAGTCGTGGAAAGAGTTCCAAGTCCGGCGAGAAGTGTGAATTTGAAAGTACTTATGCTGCAATGATAGTTCTTTTTCAGTATCGCATGTTGTTGTTAGCCATAGGCGCGCCCAGGGGCCTGCCCCATCCCTTTAGCGGTCCCCATCTTAGCGGTAAAAGTTGTGTGTTCACTATTCAAATTATCGGTTATCTATCCAAAAGTGCTCAACCATGGTACTTTGCGAAATTCCTGGGTGCGTCCCTGCTGTTGACCCTGGCCCACCCACTTTTTGAGACGTTCCTACGCCTATGGTGGCGAGGGCATGAAAAGGTGCCATATTGCAGGCGGATAGCATGTAAATGTTATGCGATCATCCGCCACTGCATGTCGCATTATATTCCCACGCGTCGATGCATCGCAGGCGAAAATCCTGTAAATGTTATACGATCATCCGCCACTGCACAACGCATTACTTTCCCATGCGCCGATATGCGGGCTACCGAGCTCTCGAACAATAGAAAAGCTGCGCGCAAAGAGCACGTACTCAATAGTATCATCTTGCCATCTGTCGATAAATATTGTTACATATGATTCAGCATTCAATCTCATAATTGTAATACCTAGACCGTGATGCTACTTAGCGATAGCTATCTGAAGTGATGCTTCTATAAAATTATAGAGTTCTTGACTCTGTGGGGGTTGTGAGCTGTGGAGGTTATGAGCGCTTCGAAGTTGTGGAGGTTGTGAGCTGTGGAGGTTATGTGCACTTCGGACTTGTGGAGGTTGTGAGCTGTGGAGGTTATGAGCGCTTCGCAGTTGTGGAGGTTATGAGCTGTGGAGGTTATGAGCGTTTCGGAGTTGTGGAGGTTGTGAGCTGTGAGGTTATGAAATGCAAAACTGTTCCAGAAGCGAATAAAACAGAGAAAGCACGGACAGTCAGCTAAAGAACCTCGACGGAAGTGAACAGTCAGTAATCGATCCACAAGGCGGCAAGAAAAAATTGCTTGAGTAGAGAATTGCTTAGTACCATATGGGAAAATTTGCAGAATCATATCATTATCACACAAGTCCTCAGTTTTCCACGCACTAAGCCTCCAGAAGTATTTATTATAATTACACAATTTCTGTCAGATCGAACGTGACTGAGAACATTTCCGTCACAACTGTGTCCAGACATAAACGCTGAGGGGGATGCCTGTTTGCTGCCACTGGAGCTGCGCACGCCGGCAGTGCCCACCTGTAGGTGACGGTGAGGTTAAACAGGCCGCGCGTGGCCTCGGTGAACTTGGCGCCCGTGTTCGGCGGGCTCTCCAGCATGAAGAACACCCACAGCTGCTGCGGACTGCGCCACGGCGGCAGGTCCAGGTCGCTGAACTCCACCGGGTGGAAGACCACGGCCGCGGCCCGCTTCAGGTACGAGCGCCGGTTGGTCGTCACGCAGTTGGAGACCTGCGGACGTCATCACACTGTCACACCACGTCACACTGTCACACCACGTCACACTGCCACACCACGTCACACTGTCACACTGTCACACCACGTCACACTGTCACACCACGTCACACTATCACACCACGTCATACTGTCACACTGTCACACCACGTCACACTGTCACACCACGTCACGCTGTCACACTGTTACACTGTCACACCACGTCACACTGTCACATCACGTCACATTGTTACACTGTCACACCACGTCACACTGTCACACCACGTCACACTGTCACACCACATCACACTGTCACACCACGTCACACTGTCACACCATCACACTGTCACACCACGTCACACTGTCACACCACGTCACACTGTCACACTGTCACACCACGTCACACTGTCACACCACGTCACACTGTCACACCACGTCACACTGTCACACCATCACACTGTCACACCACGTCACACTGTCACACCACGTCACACTGTCACACCACGTCACACTGTCACACCATCACACTGTCACACCATCACATTGTCGCACCACGTCACACTGTCACACTGTTACACTACGTTACACTGTCACACCACGTCACACTGTCACACCACGTCACACTGTCACACCACGTCACATTGCCACACCACGTCACATTGCCACACCACGTCACATTGCCACATCATCACACCACCTCACACCGTCACACCACATCACACCGTCACACCACGTCACACTGTCACACCGCGTCACATTGCCACACTACGTCACATTGCCACACCACGTCACACCACCTCACACCGTCACACCACATCACACCGTCACACCACGTCATGCCACGCCACACTGTCACACCATCACACCACATCACACCGTCACACCATGTCACACTGTCACACCACGTCACACTGTCACACCACGTCACACTGTCACACCACGTCACACTGTCACACCACGTCACACTGTCACACCACGTCACACCGTCACACCACGTCACGTTGCCACGCCACGTCACACTGTAACACGACGTCACAATGTCACACCACATCACACCGTCACACCACGTCATACCACGTCACGCCAATGGCTTGGAAACCATCCTTCGTTCGGCATCAAGAGCTAAAAGTATATTATGTGGCTGGTCCAAAGGTTTCGAAAAGCAGCGAAGAAAAACTGAATGGATATATTGAGCATGTTGGACAGCTTAGCGTTTTGTCTCTACGTCGGTGACCAGTGGCATACATCTCACAACTCATGTACATAGGGACACCGGGCAATGTTTAGGCTGCAAATTATTGTACTCTGGAGGGCGCAAATTTCAATAAATTTGAGACTTTTCTTGGCTATATCTAATTAACAGCTCTTTCTTTATTTCATGACCATCAGCTAATCGGTTTGCACTTCAGTTTTCCTGGCGGGATCTCTGACCATGTCCTGGTCGTGGTGTGTGATCAGCTGGAGGAGGAATATATGGAATAAAACAGAAGCCAAATAATTAGCGTAGGAGATGGCCTTTAACTGTATTAGATTTGTAACCTTAAAATGAGAACATGATTACAGTGCCCGACGTTTCGGTATCACACCTTCGTCAAGGGCAACAAAAAACGAACCGCCTTCTGAACGGTTCGCTACGGTTCGCTATTTATTGTCCTTGAAGACGGTATGTTACCGAATCGTCGGACATTGCAATCATGTGGGGGGATGCATTCGGGCATTCCCGAAGGGGCGCCTTTGACTTCCAGGGTGCGCCTCTGTCCGAAAAAAAAGTTGAGGGGTTCACTCAAACACACTGAAGCTTTTTCCTTCCAAGGAACGTCTATGGCTGAATAATTTGAGGAGATACACTCGAACACACTGAAAAGGCGCCCTTTCCTCTCAGAGGGGCGCCTCTGACTGAACAATTCGATGAGGATGCACTCGAGTCTGTAGGGAATCGAGTCTTTCCACGGCCGAACGGCGCCAATTTCCTTGGGGGTAAACGCCCCCAGTGCCACTCATGTATCCACCCATGCTTCCAAGCACTTTCGCAGTGGAGCCCCTTCGAAGAAATGGTACCCCTTCAGACAAATTCCACCATGACAATTCCTGAATCCACCCCTGGCGGGAACGGGATCTTGAAAAATAGACACAAAAGAGAAAAATCGCTGCCAGATTTGTGGTCAGCTCTAACAAAACACACACTACATACATACATACATACATGTCTGCATGCATACATACATACATACATACATACATACATACATACATGCATACATACATACATATATACACATATATACATATATGCATATATAGGTACATGCACGTCTGCATATATACATATATATATATATATATATATATATATATATATATATATATATATATATATATAGATGTGTGTGTGTGTGTGTGTGTGTGTGTGTGTGTGTGTGTGTGTTTAATTGGCGCAACTGTGTTCCTTGAGTCCGCTAGCAAGCAGTTTCTGGAGGTTCTGCTACCATAGCTGATCGTTAATGTATTCGTGACACACCAAGTGGCAAGAGCTCTCTAAATGGCAGTACTCCGGGATAGTGCTCACTGCACAACGAATACCGCAGTGAACTCCTACCAGGTAATTGTGGAAGGGCATGACCATGACTGGTGAATAGTGTGGTCATAAAGCAGTGAGCTCTTACCATGTCATAGTGCAACGGGCTCTTACCAGGCAGTTGCGGAAGGGCATGACCATGACTGGTGAATAGTGTGGTCATAAAGCAGTGAGCTCTTACCATGTCATAGTGCAACGGGCTCTTACCAGGCAGTTGCGGAAGGGCATGACCATGACTGGTGAATAGTGTGGTCATAAAGCAGTGAGCTCTTACCATGTCATAGTGTAACGGAATCTTACCGGGCAGTTGCGGAATGGCTTGCGGCCATAACCGACGTTGTACTCGAGGGTTCCGAAAAATGGCGTCCAGTATAGAATAACCTTCTCGTTGTCACCAATTTCACCCAGCTCTGGAGCAGACTTAAACTGCAAAAGCAAACAGGTTGGCGGCTAAAAGCAGCTAGCGTGGTGACAGGGAACAAGATGGTCAGTAAGAAAGCGTACTTCCGAGTGTGCCGAAGTGCCTCCGGGGCGCTTCTGGGGTGTGCAGGGTTTCTTGTCCAAATACTGTAATGCAGACTGCGCGCCGAAAATGCAGTATGCTATCGGACCTTTTCGATACCTTTTCCCTCCTGACACAAACGATTATGTTCAAAAGCCATCAGTGTTACCATGAGTTTCACGTCAACACTTGCGTTCATCGCGACAAAAGATCGATATACACCGTATTAACCCGCGCACGTCCGGGGGGGCAGATATCTGCCCCCTGCGGCTTTTCCTACTTTGCCGCCATACTAATCGGGTTAGCAAGGCCAAACCTCGCATGGCTGCTCAGTGGTCTTTTCCGCATATCCTCATACATTTTTGACCCTGGGTCATCTCAAATCAGGTCACCAGGTCAGGCGAAGTGACCTAACGTCCCTCCGAGTTCTAGGTGGCATCACTCCCACAATAATTGGGCGATTCATTTCAAACGTATATCACGTCATGATCTTATCAGGGTCTATAATATGTATATCACGGTTTTTTCGTAGCGTTGACCTGAGGTCAAGTCGTGGCCATGGCTTACCTATTACAGGCCTATGGAAAAATATACAAATGTTTCCTGGTTACATATTTGCTCTCGGAATGACCTCCAACCGTTATGGCGTGTAGTTGGAAGCTATTCGCAATGCTATCGCTGACATTTTTGCTCAGTGGCCCCACCAAGGTCAGCTGAGGTCACCTGAAATCCCTAGCACATTTCTGCGCATTATATCGCAATGCATTGAGCTAGAAGGCTGACATTATCGTCATTGTGCTTGTATCGCCAAGACGTGTCGATTTATATATTACATGACCTCCCTACTCTACCCCACGACCTTGACCTGAGGTCATTGTTTCGGTGACCCATCTGTTGACCTAACCTTAAATTACACAGCGTATGTCGATAGCACATTTCAAGGGCTGTCGAATAGCATTTGCAGTTTGTTTCTATCTGTTACAGGTCCTGAGATATGTGCCACTATCTGAGGGTCCCACCCGATCTGGTCGAATTTGACATATGATGACCCAGTGACCTAAATATTGACCTGAGCGAGAAAATTACCGAAATACTTGCGATAGAGTTTGTCACCAGCTATCCAAAGCCGTTTTCCGTTTCTCGCTACCTAGCATAGTTCTCGAGATCTTAGGGGGGGGCAGACATCTGGCCCCCCCCGGACATGCGAAGTTGGCGCGGACCGCCGGACGTGCGAGTGTTAATATGCAGCTAACATGAAACTGAGCATCGATTATACGCTCCAGTAATTATTCGTATGGAGTTTGCTTCGACAACTAGGCAATGCTGACGCATGTAAAGTAGCTCAGCAGGAGGTAGTTTGCATTTTCCTCGGCACGTTTCATACACAAAGCATGACGCCGAAGCGTGTTCTGGTTGGGACGAACCAACTTACAGAAACCCGTCGTTACAAAATATTCAATTTTCAGAATTGACAAGAAAGCTGAGAGCTGTACGTCCTCGTCTTCAGCACGCACGGCAATGGCAACGCTCAGGTATCATTGATTAATTAGTTGGGCTTAAGGGCGCGCCGACTACGAGGTCATTTAGCGCCCAGTGCTCGGTATCAATCACATCAATCCAATACACGCGTTGGCACATTGTTTAGACAACACACCTGCCCAATGCAACGCAATACCATCTACAACAGAACACGACGCAACACTGGAGCGCACCTTTTCGTGGTAGCGGGCCCAGATGCCGACTGAGACGGAGCGAATCTGCCACTTCACGTCGTCGAAGACGAAGATGGCTGCGACCAGGCAGCAGACGACCAGCAGCAGGGTCGGCCGCTTCCGCCTCTGAAGCTGCACCCAGCTGCTCCAGCTGGCCGCTCTCATCCTGTCCGAAGTAGGTCAGGTCAAGCCTGGCACTCACCGTCGCCAATCTAAGAGGGCAAACGGAGCCACCGGTAGAGACGTTCCAGATGCGCCGCCGGCCACCGTTGCACCGGCAGCGTGGTAAGCGACAAGAAAGATATCGATTACTGCTTTCGTGCATGAGATATGTATCAGACGTCGTGCATAAAATCGATAAAAAAACGTCACGCTTGAATGTCGCGCGAGAGTGTAGCTTCCCCGAGCAGGTCGCACCGCTCCAAGCTCGCATCATGCTTCCTCAGTGAATATGCATGGATACATGGTGGGGCACCGCCTTCGACGCTGGCACCAAGGAGTACCTTTGTATCGGCTCACACCACTGCCACCGAGGAGTACTTTGGTGTCGGCGCACTCCAATGCCACCGAGGAGTACTTTGGTGTCTGCGCACTCCAATGCCACGGGGAGTACTTTGGTGTCGGCGCACTCCAATGCTACCGAGGAGTTCTTTGGTGTCGGCGCACACCACCGCCACCGAGGAGTACTTCGGTGTCGGCGCACTGCAATGCCACCGAGGAGTACTTTTGTGCCGGCGCACTCCAATGCCACCGAGGAGTACTTTGGTGCTGGCGCACACCACTGCCACCGAGCGAGTACTTTGGTGTCAGCGCACTCCAATGCCACCGAGGAGTACTTTGGTGTCGGCGCACACCAATGCCACCGAGGAGTACTTTTGTGCCGGTGCACACCACCACCACCACCGCCACCACCACAGCCTTACCCCCTTCAGGATCCTTCGGGGATATGGCCCCCTTGGCCGTATAGATTCCCTAGTAGGCGGATAGTTTCCTTCGAATTCAGGCTATGACACTGATTAAGGTACATCGGGCTTTATGTTCTTCTGATACAATTTCAATTCCCCCTTTATGGGCTTAGTCTAGATGGAGCCGTCTGACTCTTATTTCATGTTCAGACTTGATGACTTTATAACATTGACTCCATTGACATTTTGACTCGGGGTCTATTTTAACGTCCTTACTTAAGGCTCCCATCCCCACCCAGAGTGAGTGGTTTTGCCCCCGCAATCACGAATTGTTGCCCATCCACTAAAATTACCTATCGGGGACTACTGGTACGTGAACTGTGGACATCTTGTAATACGGGCATTACTGGTGTACGTCTACATGAAGATCTACATGAAGTCTACAGGAAGGAAATAAAAATACGTTCATTGAGAAACGAGTAAAAACAACTTAACATGGGTGCAAAAATGCGCAACGAAGCTTTTCACTTCATATCTCCTAGCTTGATTTTTACAAAAAAATAGCATCAAAGTTGAAAATCATCCAACTATCACTGCAGATGTACTAAGGATGTATTGACGACTTTAAAATATGCGCCTGTTTGTTGGCATACTCATGGTCTCTCGCACACAGTGGCGCACATAGGGGGTAGAGGGAAATACCCCCCCCGCCACCCTGAGAGGTGGTGTGCACCTAGGAATCGCGCCGGAGTTCGGAAACGTTACGCCGGGATCGCGGAACATCACGCTGTGTCTCCAAAAAATAGCGTCTGGGTCTGAAATATCTCGCCGGATCCTTCAAAAATATTTTCGTGGCCACCCAAAGACGCACTGGGGCCACAGAGATCCGTCGTCCCAAAAAATGGCGTCCGGGCCGAAACTGCACGGCGGTGCCACGAAATCTTGCGCCAGGGTCGGAAATAGTGCGCCAGGTTCCGAAAAATCCCCGTCAGGACCCCAAAATAAATACAGCTGGGCCCGAAAACTAACACAAGGGCCAGAAAAATCGCGCCGGAGCCACACAAATTCCATTGGGGCCAAACTTAGTACAGTGGGGCTCCAAAACTCGCGCTGGGACCCGAAAAAGATCGTACCTGGACACCCAAATTTGCGTCTCGACATCAATTCAATACAGCGAGGCCCCGAAAACTCGCCAAGTCCCCCAAAATCGCGCCGCCAACATACCGGAGGACCCCAAAACGCAAACACAGGCTGAAAGAACAGCATGATGGCCTCACAAACGAGCCAGAGCACACAGATAGCGACATTGTCCCCCCCCCCCCCCACACACACAAAAACACACCGGACACAAAGTGAACACATCGTAGCCATCGAAAGCCCGCCAGTTCCTCAAAAACAACTTGGGTTCATAAAAAAGCAGCAAAGCCCTAAAAGCGCAGGGGTATTAAAAAAACGTGCCGGGGTACTCACAAAATACAATGAGGCCCAACAACTCATCAATAGGTGGGAAAATGTAACGAGTCCGAAAAAGCACCGAACCAGCGCCTCGGTTTGGCAACTAATATGGTAGCATTTATATAAAAACAGTATGTTTTCTTAATTTAGTGCAAATTCTTGCTGGGATGGCTTTAAGGACCATTGTTGTATCGCTATACAGAGCTTGTTACGTGAATCCTGGCCCCACCACCAAATCCGTGAATTGCAGTTCCATGGGATAATTTTGACGGGCAATTTTACGTGCCGTTAATGTACTGACACGGCCTCGTCCCGGCCTTATCGGGCCAGCTGCCGACTAACCCCGACTACCGGGGGCTAAATGCGAGCACGTGGAGCTCGAACCCTGTCTTGCCGGGACAGGGGAGACCATTGCAAGCGAGCGCTCTCACCAACTGAGCTACCGGGGGGGCAAGATGATGTGCATCAAAGTTCAGCGGGGTATTCGGATTTCATTTACCGCTGGAAAATGTGGGAAGAAGATAAATATTTGTCAACTTGAATTCATCGCCTTTTTCCAGTGAGCTAAAGTGGATCCATGAAAAGCCACTCAAAGTATATAAATAGGGTATTAATCGCGAGGTTTCGTGATGTACCACAATGCACTAATTCCAGCTATGTATCATCCAAAAACAGGGGGAAGATGAAGAAGATGGAGGACGCCTTACATGGAAAAATCATCCAACTCTGAATCTATTAAATGTCCCTCCCCAGTATTTTTTTTATCAAAGTAGGCCCTATTTGGACCGTATGGCCCAAGACACATCGCTGGCCGGCAGCGAATGGAGTTGCCGCTGGCCGGCGGTGCCTGGAGTTGCCGCTGGCCGGCGGTGCCTGGAGTTGCCGCTGGCTGCTGGCCGGCGGTGCCTGGAGTTGCCGCTGGCTGCTGGCCGGCGGTGCCTGGAGTTGCCACTGGCCGGCGGTGCCTGGAGTTGCCACTGGCCGGCGGTGCCTGGAGTTGCCGCTGGCAGGCGGTGCCTGGAGTTGCCGCTGGCAGGCGGTGCCTGGAGTTGCCGCTGGCCGGCAGTGCCTGGAGTTGCCGCTGGCAGGCGGTGCCTGGAGTTGCCGCTGGCTGCTGGCCGGCGGTGCCTGGAGTTGCCGCTGGCCGGCGGTGCCTGGAGTTGCCGCTGGCTGCTGGCCGGCGGTGCCTGGAGTTGCCGCTGGCTGCTGGCCGGCGGTGCCTGGAGTTGCCACTGGCTGCTGGCCGGCGGTGCCTGGAGTTGCCGCTGGCTGCTGGCCGGCGGTGCCTGGAGTTGCCGCTGGCTGCTGGCCGGCGGTGCCTGGAGTTGCCGCTGGCTGGCGGTGCCTGGAGTTGCCGCTGGCTGCTGGCCGGCGGTGCCTGGAGTTGCCGCTGGCTGCTGGCCGGCGGTGCCTGGAGTTGCCACTGGCCGGCGGTGCCTGGAGTTGCCGCTGGCTGCTGGCCGGCGGTGCCTGGAGTTGCCGCTCCGAGTGGGCGGCGCTGTGCCGTTGAGCAACAAACAGCTGGATCGATCTGTCCGGGGCCTGCGATCGATACGACACGGACGCGTCCGACGGACGTGGAATCCGGGGAACACCGCCCACATCACCGGTCACCGCCGCCTCGTACCGCCAGTTAGTGTAGTTTTGGGGCGCATCGACTGCATAGGTTATATAGCGCCTATAACTCAGTCAATTAGACATAGAGGCACGTACACGTCAGATCAAGCAACAAGTTATGAAATGACGATGTCACATCTGTCCTAGGGTAAAACTAGCCACGTATGCAGCAGCACGTTAGTAAATACATAATACACAAACAGCACGTTAGTAAATAGTAAATAAAGTAAACCGGCGTAAATCACGAATAATTTAAGTTCTAAGACGAATTTAACAAGTTGTCCCGAGTGAACAATATCAGACTCATCCCCAGTACTTCCCGAAGCGAGACAGAGGTACGTCCAAAGTGACGTCCCCGTTCATGGGCAAGCCGGGGACATGATACTAAAATGTGTCGCACTGACATTGGCGCGGTGCACCTCGGGCACAGCGGCGCCTCGTCACCACCCAGAAGATGCCGGTGCGTCGCATAGGTGTGTCCCACATGCAGGCGACACAAAGACACCTCGTGGCGTTTGTTTCGGTGCGAGGATGAAGCCCACTCATCAATATAGGGCTTGACATTTCTGAACTTATTGTTTGTCAATGAGTCCCAGCTTGCCTGCCACTTCCTCAAAATGAATCCCTTCACATCTGAGTAAGAGTCCCCAGCAGGAAGGAGAGGGCGCGTGTGCACGGAGCCCGTGCACCTCGTTTCGCTGCGGCATCTGCGGCCTCGTTTCCACATATTCCCACGTGGCTCGGTATCCAACATAGGACAATCGTTTTCCCAGCGCAGGTCAGAGAGGCTCACGGGAGAGGAGAAGGTTCAGGTAGGGAGGATGTGGAGAGGATGGATTTGGAGGTGGTGGTGGGGGGTGTGGGAGGCGAGAGGAGGCTGGAGGGCGGATGGGTAGTGTAAGGTGGGGATTTCGGTGCAGGTGACGATGAAAATGGGGGTGGGGAATTGGACGGATAGGACCGGGGAGGCCTCTTGGACCGTTGGGCCAGAGTCCATTCCCCACCATCGGGGATTGAACGGGAGGGGGCCTCATATGGGCGAAAGGGGAATACACTCGTACAGGGTGGGACATTGGTCGCCTCGGCGCCGAGTTGGGCTTGCTGCCCTGGTCTCGCGGGCGAAGCAAGGGGCACTCCGAAAGATCGAAGAAGAGTCGTGAGTTGTGCAATCAGGTCAGAGACGTTGTTGGACTGTGCGTGTTGTGTGTCTACCAGAGTAGTTCTAATTTGGCGGCCGGCCACCTTTGCTGCATAGGTAACCTTGGGATGGATCCTATCATACAAATCTCGAGCCTCTCGAAAAGACACATTTTGGGTACACTCAATGGAAATGAATTATCTCTCTCCTTCCTATATGCAGGGCATGCCCTATCCATAGGCGTAGGAACAGGGGGGGGGGGGGCAGAGGGCCATGGCCCTCCCACTTTTTAAAGTGTGTGGGGGGGGAGCAACAATGGTAGCTGGCCCCAGGGGTGTCGATTTTTGAAAAAAACATTGGGGGGGCCGAAGTGCCAACGCACTAGACCCCCCCCAAAAAAAAAAAAAAACTCGTCGGATTTAGCCCACTATATTTTCGGATCTCAGAAATTCCGATTTTTTATTCGACGATGTGTATGTTTATGTGTATTCAGCATCCTCACCAACGGGGAAAATCGTCCAATAACTGGTGAGGTCACATAATTAAAAGAGCAGTGCTCAGTACATGTCAACATAACAACTCTGAGTAATAGCATGCGACTGCCGTGCCATATAGTGGGCTCGGATCTATCGTCACCGTCACCGTCACCGTTACCCTCCTCCTCACTCCACACACCGGCTTAAATAAAAATACTTCAGCGATCAGATGCAGGCTAAAACACACCGGCATTGATGGAGCATCAGAGCACAGCAGACCTGAATAGTAATGACGGTGGGTGAAAGTATTTCATTGGTGCCTGACATTAGGGAGGGGAACTTTTCCCTTTAGTACGCCACTGGGGCTGCTCACCGTGTTTTTTTCCGCAGATTGCACGATCGAGAGTAGATTGCAGATTGCACATCAGTTCCTTACAAGTGTCAGCAATACATTTCCTTCATGTGCTTTAAATATGATTCAAGAAAGCACTGTCATCGATTTTAAACTTGCAAAAAGAGTGGGACGCCTGGTGTTTTGAGTGCTATTTGAGTGAATTTGCTGTCTTGTTAGTGAACTGACCATTTATTGCGATATAAGTACTTATACATAAGTACATTTGTCATGTTCCAATACATCAGAAATCATCAGAATAACTTCTTGTCCACAAACCGGCGTATGCATTTCGATGAATTTTTCATATTTATTAACACTAATGATGTAGTTCTGATTTGCAAATTTATTACCGAAAATATCATCAGCACAGGATTCCATTCCGGAAAATATAGTACTTTCAACATGTTATTGTTCTTTTACATTTCAACATGTTAAGTTAGGTTACATTTTTTATTGTAAAAAAATACATTGCTTGACATTTTTACAACTTGATGTTTTGGTTTTGTTTTTCTCCAAAGGGAGGGTAGGCTGGGTTAGGTTAGGTTATGTTGCATTTCTTTTTTATTTAAAAAGAATAGCTTATCCTATGACACCTAATTCAAAGCCTTTTTTGGTGTTATTTTGCTCACAACCTGAAATGTAGGCATTTGTATAGAAAATGAGTGGTCCCATCATTTGGGTCACATTCATAAACATTGCATTGAAATGATACATTCCACGAATTCATAAAACACCTTAAAACACAACTTTACCAAAATGAGCAGTAACATCATGTCCATCACATTCTTAAACATTGCATTAAACAAATCAAGAAATCAGAAATTGCCTGAAGCTGTAAATTTACCAAAAGGTGTGCCAACCCCTGGACGGAAATGCAACACTAGGTGCCCCAATCCAGGACAGAAAAAGCACCAGGTGCAGTGGAGTGAAAATATTAATAAAAGTAAACTAAAAACAGCCCTTCTTGAAGACATACGTGATAGTTATGTGATATTAAAATGGAAACCCTGAGCACAAATCAGAAAAAGGCATGGACTGCACTTTAGGCGCCGGAATTTTTGTAACTGGAATTTTTTATTTGGATGTTCTTGTTCAAGCTCACCTGCCTACTTCTTCAACTACTGTTCCTTTGGGAATTAAATAGCAGCAGGCTATTTATTCACTATTTAAAATCACACCAATATGCAGATACATCAGAAAGTACGAAGTACAAAAAACGAATCAGTACGTCACATGAGATTGGGCTACGGATTAAACACTGCGCGCAATTGCATCAAGAATGTCTCACCTCCGTCACATTTGTCCATTGCAACCTCAAATTTAGACTTTAGGCGCTGGAAGTTTTGTAACTGGAATTTTTTATTTGGATGTTCTGAGAAACGCCCACCACGATTTGTGGCATTTATTGCGCGCAAGTGTCTATGAAGTCTCTCCAGACACATTTGGTGATGGGCTTTGACCTTATATAACTTACAAGCAGGTGTTTGTCACTTCTGCAGCCGCCACAGGCCCATATTTCTGAGCTGTGACGTCACGAGTGCGATTGCCAGGCAGCGCCGAATTTCTCCACCGAATTTGGAATATGCCCGATTTCTGCTCGGGTGCGTCAGTAAATAAGCCTCGGTAAAGCGACGATAAACTATGTACCGCGTTGCCAAGGATTAAGGTTGCTTTTATCATGTAAGTCGTGCTTGCAAATTGGAAGGAAATCCAACTCCTTTGTTTTTTCCACAAAGTTGTCAATTTTACAGCAAAGGGTGGAGAGTCAATCCACTATCCAATTCAAATCTGTTTCATTTCAGTACAAAATGTGCTGTTTGGCATCAACTAAGCTACGTAAGTCGCATGGTGTTCTTTTCTGCTTTTTTTCTTTAACTTTCTTCTCAGCATAAAAATAGCATATGTTATTGGGGGGAGGGCAAATCAACATTGAGGGGGCCAAGATCAAAATTGGTCGAGCAATGGCCCCCACAAAAGGATACAAATCGACGCCCCTGCTTTGGAGAAAAAAATAGAAACAAAAATTAAGCGAGGTACATTTTGAAAATTTTATAAATTGAACAACCGAACCCAACCTAACCGAACCTAACGTCAGCTCCTTTTGAAGGAAAATTTCCGATTTTATTTTGTTTGAATTTTTTTGAAAAGTTTCGAAGTTCAGGAACTAAACTAGCCTAACCTAGCTAAACCGGTATTATTGTGCTTTAAGGAGGTAACAAGACAAGTTTTTACACACATTTAATTCCATATAGCAAACAAATGGGTTAGATTTGGCTAAGTTTGGTTAGTTTAGACTTTCCAAGTGGGAAAACTTTTCAAAAAATTTCCAAAAAAGTTTCCCAAAAAATTTCGAATTCATTGGTAACTTTGCAGTTTAAGGTGTTCTTTTTTTTCCTTTTTTTAATTTTTTTTATGCAGAATACCATGTTTATGAAGGTGACTAAGATGATTGGATCCACTTATTTTCCTTGTGAATGCTTACTTTTCAGGTTGTGAGCAAAATATTACCAAAAAGGGCTTTGAGTTCGGTAACATAACATAAACATAAATGTTTTTTTTCTTTAATGCAACAAAACCTAACCTAACCTAGCCTAACCTATCGTTTGAGAACAAAAAAATAAACAAAATAAAAATGTCAATTAATTTATTTTCTGAAAATTCTCAACCTTAAAAAAGAAACCTAACCCAACCTAACCTAACCTAAGCTGCTTTTGAAGAAAACAAAAGTCTGAACATGTTTGTTTTTTTTTGTTTTTTTAACTTTTTGGTATTATTGTGCTTTAAGGAACAAGGAAAGTGTTGTGGGCGCTGTATGACCAACGCAGTCAATGCGGCCGTAAGCCCAAATAACTAACCAACCAACCAAGAAAAGTGTTTACACACATTTGTCACCATAAAGCAAACAAATTGGTTAGGATTGGTTAGGGTAGGTTGGTTTAAGTTTTTCAGTTGGACAATTTGTCAATTTTTTCCAAATTAAAATTAAATATATTTGCACCGAAAATAAGTGGTCCCATCGTCTTAGTCACCGTCATGAACATGGTATTCTGAAGACAAATTAGAACAAACAAAAAATCACCTTAAACTGCAAGTTTACCAATCATTTTTTATTCAACAGCAACTTATGATAGGTTAGGTTCGGCTTGGTTAGGTTCTTTAAACTTTGAAAATTGAAAATTGATAAACGCTCTAACTCTCTCATGCACAGTGAAATTGAAACACGCCTGATGTAACCAATATCTGCAATATAAGAGAAAAAAGCTATGACGTCACCAAATCTTGAAGGCGAATTTTTGGTGTACCTTCTAAGGTAATAGTATCGTGGGTGGGGGGATTCAATGCCGCTACAGGCCTTGGCCCCTACCAGACACTGGACTTGTATGACTCTTTAGGGTTTGTTTAGGAAGTCATGGGTGGCAATAGCTTACTAACCATTGTTTTCTTCAGGAATATCAATTATAATGAGGTGTCTATACGGCTTCTTGCTGACTTTGCTCTCGTGTTTTCATAGGCTGGCAGATTGGCTCAAACGTGGCTTTTGTTGGTTCAGTTTGAGATTGGGTAGCCCCATATCAATATCAATGCACATTGTCATTGGCATGTAGGTAGGTAGGTACCTTGGTAAATATCAAGCTGATGGTGTGATGGGTAGGTTGCTGAATATAATTATAGTTTGTATATCCACAATATCAATGATAACCATGATTTGCATGCAAGTTTGACTATGACTGGAAATTGAGAATTAAATTAATCATTTTCGAGCTCCATATGCATGTGGTTTTGCCATTGGTGGTATCTACAAACATCATTATGACCATGCAATTGTTGTTTAGTTGCTTAGCGGATTTTTCTCTTCAGACAATCTGGTTTAAAATGCATCAGCATTGCTTATTTCAACATTTTATGATGTAAGCTGTACTTCCACAGTGGACGGAAATACTGCTATTTTGTTTGTTTTTTTGCACAAAATTTTACATTTTTCAGCAAAAGGTGGAGAGTCAGTCCACTATCTAATCCAAATCTGTTTCTATTCAGTACAAAATGTGCTGGTTAACATCAATCTTTCTAGTTAGCATGATATTTTTTCATTTTTTCCCTTTAGCTTTTTTATCAGCATAAAATAGCATAGGTTATTGGGGGGTTGGGGGGGGCCCAAATCAACATTGCGGGGGCAAAGATCAACATTGGTGGGGCCATGATCCCCACAAAAGGATACAAATCGACCCCCCCTGGTAGTCCTCCATTTTGTCGAGAAAAAATCATGTAACGTGCAAAACTATATGGGCAATGCATAAACTTCGCACGCCGCATGCGCAGCCCCACCCCCACTAAAACTACAAATTATTTTGTGGAGGAGCAAAGTAAAATTAAAACCATTTAGACATGTCCCCATATCAGCCCCCGCCTTCAGCACCTAAAATATCACACAAACTATAACGTAAAATTCCCTTAACGTAAATGTTCACCTGCCTGCACCTTGATCGCAAACACTCGCTATTATAGACAGGCATGTAACGTACTCGCTTTAGAGGCGGCGCAAATGACCTTTATGGTCCGGCACGCCTGAAAAATCACTCTCCCCCATGCGCAGCGAAATTGAAACATGCCAGATGCTACCAATTTCTGCAATATATGAGGAAAAAGCTGTGACGTCACCAAGACTCGAAGGCTAACTTTGGTGTACCTTTTAAGGTTTGCTTCGGAAGTCATGTGCGCCATAACTTAGTACATATTGCTCAGGAATATCAATTATAAAGCAGTGTCCATGCACACATGGCTCTCGTTTTTCCCCATATCAATATTGCATGCATGCATTGTCATTGGGGATATAGGTAAGTACTTATCTAGGTAAATATCAAACTGATGGTGTGACAGGTGGGCTGCTGAAGATAATTATAGTTTGCATATCCACAATCTCAATGATGATTGTCATTGGTGTTCACTGGACAATGCAAGTTTGACAATGACTGGAAATTAAGAATGGATTTTTTTCCTGTTTAAGCTCATATGCATGTGGTTTTGCCATTGGTGGTGTGTACAAACATCAGTATGACAATCCAATTGTTGTTTTGTGGCTTAACATTTTTTAAAAAGACAATCTGGTTTAAAATGCATCATCAGCGAATCTTAACGTTTTATGCTGTTAGTTTTCCTTGCACAGTGGAGGGAAATCTAGCTATTTTGTTTTTTTTGCACATAATTTTGAATTGTGTAGCAAAAGTTGGATACTCAGTCCACTATCTAATCCAAATCTGTTCTTTTTCAGTACAAAATGTGCTGGTTAACATCAACTAAGTTTTCTATGTACCTAACACATTGTTTTTCTTCTTTTTTTCCTTTAGCTTTGTATCAGCATACAAATAGCATGGGTTATTGGGGGAGCCCAAATCAACATTGGGGGGGCCAAGATCAGCATTGGGGGGGGCATGGCCCCCGCAAAAGGATACAAATCGACGCCCCTGGCTGGCCCTCCCACTTTTGAGCATTTAAATTTAATAAAAGGCAGCATTCACACATTTGAATATGTGAAAAAGTACCTGCAATCCATAACCAAATAAAAGTTGCACATATCACATGGTAGCACTTCATGTTATAAGTCATACACACTTGGACATGACCTTACAACAACGCAACTAATTCAGGAGTTGATGTAATGCAACAGATGTATGGATATTCACACCTTATATTATGTTATGAAAAGACTATAAAGCAGATGATGTGTCAGCTAGTACCAAAATACATTCATACTAGAGTTTCACTGTGGTTCTTTATCTGTTAACATATTTAAAATCGATTTCATTAGCATTGCCTACAGTAGAAAATTATAAAGGCTGAAGGCAGTAACGTAGCACAATCAAGGTAAGACATACAATTTGCAAGTGCAAGTTTCTTGCCTTGATATTACATAGCCATGTATTATATATGGCCTTACTCCTAGCTGCCATACACTTCAACATCTAAATGTATTTTGATCATTGAAGCATACAATTGCTGCCACGATACATGCATTGCGTGACTGTAGTATGAAATAGAAGGTAGAAATTTCGTCATTTCAATGGATTTTCACAGTTTGGCACAGCAAAAATATCCAATCTTTTCAGTGAGATGCCTGGGTATTATCGGTGCTGGTATCCAACATAGCAAAATACTTATTTCCATCATTTATTATGGTAGCATAGATAAAATAATGAAGTCCACAACCTATTATATCACCGTGTATTATCACCCGTCGCACCGTGCGACGGGGGACCTCAGCCTCCAGGACCCCGTCAACCCCCGGGGAGGGCCGAGGGGGCCCGACTACCCCGATAAAACTGAGCTGGAGGGCAGGACCGTGGGAGTTGTCCTACCTGCTCATAGTAGGGAGAGTTGGTGTTGCTGGGCCAGGTGAAGGACATGGATGTTGAGATGAGATATGCATTGGAATGGGAGCGTATGGATGGAAGGACGAGTGAGGCACTCTTAGTCTGTCCCCTCACCGGTAAGATGGGAGCCGGATCATTGGGGCAGAGGTAAACAAGTATCCGTTGTGTCACCGGACAATTTCAGGAACTCAAATGTGTCTCATTTTTTTCCGTCAAACCCACAAGGAAGGCTCCATTCCCCAGTGGCAGCCAGTAACCATTTCGTGGAAAACAGGCGTGCATCTGAGTTTTTGTTCGTCGATGGGCGTAGGGAGGCGGGGTACCGTGGGTGCCTACTGCACAGGCAGCCCCCCCCCCCCTCCTTATTTTACATGCTGCACCATCTATATCAGCTAAAGTTGATCATAGCAGAATTGTTCGTACCGTGAGATGCATACCAGGGTACAAACAGGCCTAATCCGGTGATATTTTTGCTAAAAATGGAGGGGGGGGTCGCGAACATGAGGTTGAAAACTCCTTGGCACTGTCACTTTCTTGTCAGTTCCTACAACCGAACGTTAGGCATGCCAAGTATAAAAAATAATTATTTATTTAAAAAAAAAAAATTGATGGGGAAAATGTCATTCGATGCAGAATGACCTTTCACATACATTAAGCTGTTGTTCATACCCAAAAATCATAGGCATTTCAGGGGGATGAATAAGGGAGAAATGCACCAACATGTCCCCCAAAATGACTGCCTGGACACTTCTTCGGTACAACCAAAATTTTCAAAAGGGTCTCAAAATGTGTACAATGAATATTTAGGGAAATTTAGAAAGTTCCAGCTCAATAGCTCTCAGAATTTGCCAATGGCACACAAAACACACCTCAGGGGGGCTTCTGAAGCCTTGATCTGAAGATCTTGATATGATAATTTTTTAGATATTCCTTCCAACATCATTTAATTATTGTTTTTAGGTTTGTTCGAGAAATTGTCTCATCATTGCAAAATAAATCAATGCAGAAAAGAAGGTTTTCTAAATGAAGAAACCATTCTTTGTAATACAAGCCGATAAATACAATGGCTCTACCTACCAACTTGGTGAGAGCTCAGGGCAATTTCCTACCAGAATTTGGCCTGGTAGATCCAGTACTAGCACATTTGTATAACTGAACTGAAGGTACAAATCCTTTAACCTTATTTACCAGACTCACCTCCAATTTTCCATGCCTGTCTCCACCTTCCTCCAACACCGAATGAATCATTGCGGATTTGATATGGCTCTTTAGCCCATGGATGCTTTGATACACAGTGCCGCTTCAGGTTTCTTCTTTCACCACTGAATTTACACACACCACCATCCTTGGATTTTTCACCACACTGCACAATCTGCCTTGAGAGTCAGTTTGAAGTTGAAGGCCTTGCTCTCTTTGCTGGCTTTTTTTTATCCCCATGCCTTCTTGTCAAGGCTCATCTGGATCTGAGCCCACGCCAGTAGATCCAGGCATATTTGGCATGCCTAGTCTTCTCTCAGGATTATATCTCTGCAAAAATCGGCTCCTGAACGGATAGTTTAATCACCTACTACCACCTAGGTAGGTATCTGTCGCAGGAACTTGATAGGCAACTGTTACCGTGACGAGACAGACGAGACCAAACAGAACGCGTCCTTCGAAGCAAAACTCAAGCACCCAATGCGCTCGATTCTCATTGGCTCAAAAGAGAGCTTCCATCTCCGCCGGCGCTACCAAATTTGGGCCAGCAGCACATTTGCCAAGCTCACGACCAAAATTCGACAACATTCCTGAGTGTCTCATTTTGTCACCGGTGAGACACCGGCGGTCCGGGAGACGCCGCATGCTAACGCAATGGCGCGTCGGTTTGGACGGTAAGCGTAACGTTCGCCAAGATCCTTGTCCTAATTTCCGCCAACATTCAGGCGACAAAAAGGACAAGGGGCACAAGTTTTTTTGTTTTTTTTACTTGTTTTGCTCATTTTTATCACTTTTATAAGTGCTTTCTGAGTGAGGCGAGAGAATGAGAGTAGGTGCATAGGTAGGTATATTAACAGTGCCAGCACTGGCTTTTGTGTCTCCTCTGGGCCTCTTTCAGTTAGCAATTGTGTCACCGGAGTAAACGGCAGAACGATGACTTTTTTTACCTCTGCATTGGGGCACGCCACGAAAAGGTGGTGCCTCGTCGGGGGGCGTCGTACCACCAATAGCGTCCGTCGGAACATTCATGAACACGTCCACACTTTGTGTCCATTTTAGGCTTCTTTATGAAACTTTGTCGTCGCCCGGCTACCACAAATAACAGTTGGGTGATGTCGCAGTCAGGGGCGGATACAGGGGACACTGACGCCCACCCGAGGTGCCCTTCTGATGAAATGTACCCCATGACAATTGATGGATCCGCCCCTGGTCGCAGTTGCTGAGTGGTGATGATTTGCCTGTAATCGGTAGCACAAGCGCTGCTCATCTGCTATGCTACTGCCGGTGAAGACCTGCTACACTGGAACAGAGAGCAGATAACAAAACCGCCATTCATCACGGACTTGACAGATGAGGACATACAGCGGATTGTGCGCGAACCTCCGCAGTCAAAGTGGTTTCCAGTCCCACAACCAAGCCGTAGAGCGTGCTGTGAAGCTGGTCACAGAAGCGTCTGACGCTGTGGCCGGTTAGACAACAGACACGACTACATATGTACGTGACTGGAACACCGCACGGTCACTATAGCGAGACTTTACAGTCTCGCCGTAGCAGCCATCTCGCACCACGCACGATCTCTACAGCGAGACTTTACCGTCTCGCACCCGGCACGGTCACCACAGCGAAACTTTACCGTCTCGCACCCCGCACGGTCACTATAGCGAGACTTTACCGTCTCGCACCCCGCACGGTCACCACAGCGAGACTTTACCGTCTCGCACCCCGCACGGTCACTACAGCGAGACTTTACCGTCTCGTACCCGGCACGGTCACTACAGCGAGACTTTACCGTCTCGCACCCCGCACGGTCACTATGGCGAGACTTTACCGTCTCGCCCCCGCACGGTCACAGCGAGACTTTACCGTCTCGCACCCCGCACGGTCACTACAGCGAGACTTTACCGTCTCGCACCCCGCACGGTCACCACAGCGAGACTTTACCGTCTCGCACCCCGCACGGTCACTATAGCGAGACTTTACCGTCTCGCACCCCGCACGGTCACCACAGCGAGACTTTACCGTCTCGCACCCCGCACGGTCACTACAGCGAGACTTGACCGTCTCGTACCCGGCACGGTCACTACAGCGAGACTTTACCGTCTCGCACCCCGCACGGTCACTATAGCGAGACTTTACCGTCTGCCCAGCCCCGCTCTCCGTGCTCCGCCGCCAGGGTCTGCCGCCATCACACGGAATCAGGAGCGCCTAAGGACACCGACGGACGGCCAGATTGGATGACGACGTCAGATTCAATATTTGTCCGCTTATTGGAGGCTTCGTCGGCTGGTACGGTGGGGACGCGCGCTGCCGCTGTTGCCGCGTTGCCGCTGTTGCCGCGTTGCCGCTGTTGCCGCGCGCGTGACCGTCCCGGTGGTTATCGGAAGAGCTCAGCAAAGCTGATAGACTCTTTGTGCGATATAGGTCGGGCTCGGATACGTGCACCGGGAACCGTAAAATCATACTGCTGTCCTAAAATCGAACAGCGGTCTAGACAAACCTAGCAGGGATACCAAGAAATAAACATGGCCATGGACAATCGCTCCCGGATTCCCAAATATTACATCAGAGGCACGCAAAATCGCGTATGGCCCCGAAAAAAACGTGCTGAGGCCAGAAAGACTTGCACAAAGTCCCTAAAAAATCACACCAGAGTACCGAAAATCGCACTGAGCCCAACAAACAACCGTGGGGGTTCAAAATGCATCGGGACCGTAACTAAATATCGTGGGACCCCAAAAATCACAACGTTATTACAAACAAAAAATAAATCGTTCTGGACATCATCACACCAGTCTCCAAAATCGCGTAGGGTTAACAGACGTTCTGGGCCCCGACAAAAATATTCATCGGGACCAAAAACGCGCGGGGACACGGAAAAGCGAACGGGTTCAGCACATAATTCAGGAGATGTCCCGCAAAATCGCGTACAGCCCAGAAAACTCGAGCCTGAGGCCAATCAATCGCGCCTCAACTCCGATAAACCGCACAGAGTACACACACACACACATATATATATATATATATATATATATATATATATATATATATATATATATATATATATATATATATATATATATATATATATATATATATATATATATATATATATATATATATATATATATATATATATATATATATATATATATATATATATATATATATATATATATATATATATATATATATATATATATATATATATATATATATATATATATATATATCTACTATATATATATATATATATATATATATATATATATATATATATATATATATATATATATATATATATATATATATATATCTAATTCAATGTTTCGTCACACGTAAGTGACATCTTCAAGAATAACAAAAGAACAGCAACGTCGTACGGAAGGCCCACAACCTGCGCTAGGCTCAAGATTAGACATAGGTCAACACGTGACGAACATAGAAAACTACCCTGGCCGTGCCTAACCATGACCGGATTTCACAGAAATGTAGGTTACTACCTTCAGAGAGTAAGCGGACGCCATGGTGTTCAGCCGCGGTCGCGCCCTATAGACACGGCTGTCACTTTGTGAAATTGATTGAGGGCCAATTTATGTTTTTATGAAATTTGTTATCCGGAAGGGTCCCATTGGCTGAAGACGTTGTTGAGTGGGGGTGGGGAGTGCACTCTAGCGTTTGGAAGGGCGCATCCATAGGCTCAATAGTTAAGCTTCGGTCAGACTGAGTGGCCAAATCAATGGTTGGGATGAAACAAATTAATGATTAGGGGCCAGTTGCCTCCCTTAGCAGATACACCGTGCCTTCTTTGCCTATAGATGTGTGGAAACTCGATAATTCTCAGATTCAGCGTTTTAGTACAGTTGAACTTTTGGGGTTCGTCAGCTGCTTCGGCTATATTGCGCCAGGTCGAACGTTTGACTACACCTTCCGATAGTGGGGAAATTGTCAGCGCCAACACGAGAATCGCACTCAAAGGGGTTTACACCATCGATGTATCAGCAGGCTGACAGGCAGGTTCACACCGCCGCTATATTAGCAGGCTGACCTGTGTTCACACCGCTGCTATGGCAGCAGGCTGACCAGTGTTCACACTGCTGCTATAACAGCAGGCTGACCTGTGCTCACACCGCTGCTATAGCAGCAGGCTGACCTGTGTTCACACCGCTGCTATAACAGCAGGCTGACCTGTGTTCACACCGCTGCTATAGCAGCAGGCTGACCTGTGTTCACACCGCTGCTATATCAGCAGGCTGACCCGTGTTCACACCGCTGCTATATCAGCAGGCTGACCTGTGTTCACACCGCTGCTATATTAGCAGGATGACCTGTGTTCACACCGCTGCTATAGCGGCAGGCTGACCTGTGTTCACACCGCTGCTATATCAGCAGGCTGACCTGTGTTCACACCTCTGCTATATTAGCAGGCTGACCTGTGTTCACACCGCTGCTATGTCAGCAGGCTGACCTGTGTTCACACCGCTGCTATAGCAGCAGGCTGACCTGTGTGAAGGAAACATTACTTTATAATTATTTATCAGTTCGAATTGTTGCTGGGGAGGCTTTACATAATCAGAGTCTATGCTAAGCGCATGCCTGTTGCATTGATCCTGAACTCACCTGCAGATAGGGAAATTCCAGTACTACTGCACAATATCGATTTGGCCAACCAGTGTATTGGGCCACATACGTTTTTTTCAGAAATAACTCCCTTGAACTTCATCCTGGTGTTGATTCAGTTTTCCGATCGAAGGCCTTGAGTATGGATTTGGCGCAGTTGGCCGCGATTCGAAGCCAGACAGGCGGGCGTGTCGGTGCGTATCGGTACGTTGTGCATTGGCATTGGCGCAGCCAGGGTCTTATTTCTGGGAGGCACAATTATGTTCAACAGGTAACACTAAGCATTGGCCTACAATAAAGGAATTTCTAGCTGAAGCCAGATCCACACCGACCCCATCTCGCCTTCCTCCGTGGCCTACGCTCCGTGACCTTTCATTTCCTAAAACGTATCAAAAACAACACCTGGCAAGAAGTCCCGATCAGTGACTGATGGATTTCACTCAGAGAGGGCGAGGTATTGAGAGGGCGCATTCCAGTAAAAGTGTCGTTGAATGGGTGGTGGGGCGGGGTGCACTCGACCTCTCGAAGGGGCGCCTCTTTCACCTGGAGGGATGTCTCATCTGCATCTGGACCCACTTGGGGTTGCCACGGTGAGCGGTCGTCCCCCTCGCGCTCCTACTGGACCGTCCCTGCAGCCAGTGGGAGCTTCCCTGTCTGCGTCACAGATCTGGTGATTTTCTACCTCGACATGGAAGCTAATGTCGAGGAGTTAAGCTTGTCGCGCCTGTAAACATGAGGAAATGTGGCATAAAAGGCAGCTGCTGGAGCTAACCTATAGCCTGCCTAACCCAGCCATGTAACGGGCTGGGGCGAATTCTGCCACTCTGCTGGAGCTAACCTAGCCTGACCTAACCCAACCATGTGACTGGTCAGGTCGGGTTCTGCCACTCTCATCTCACCTGCTATTGATGTTCGTCGCTCCGGACGTTGTTCCTACTCACAGCCTCCAGCTCTTCGAAGCTTCCGGGGGCAGGATTTCGTCACCACCTGAACACCACAATTCCTCGGACCTTCACTGCCCCTGCACGCAACTAGCTGGGCACCGCACCGTCTCAGCACGCCATCAGCTCAGCGCATCGCCGCCTACCCGTTGGCACAGCTCAAATCGCACCTCTCCGACACGATCCAGCGACACACCCGAGCGGGAGGTGGCAACTCAGCTGAGGTCGACCACGGGCGGCTCCGACGACCACGGGCGGCTCCGACGACCACGGGCGGCTCCGACGACCACGGGCGGCTCCGCTCCGGCCGTCCCGGCGTGCTGCGCCGCTCACCAGCCCGGACTACGGCTGGCTTTCACTCTCGCACTGGTTCGCCTCTGCGGGCCTCAAGTGTTTCGAGTCGCTCCCGTCTTGCCGCCTCGCTGCGCTGGCGCGCTGGGGCGGCGTAGCGTGATGGCATCAACTGGCTGACGACTTCGCTGGTCTGTGTGCGAGCCGCCGCCGCAAAAACGTCCCGTCACAGCTGCAGCATCACACCCGCGGCCGCGCCCACACACACCGGACGGCTTCCGACGCCGTACGCTCCCACGCCACACCTCGCCACCACTAAACACGGCGCGTCCTGGCTCGCCACTGGTCTCCGACGCTGACTCATTAGCTTTACCCTGGTTCGCAGTCAGCCCGGCGGCGGAGCGTTTCCGCCAAATAGCCCAGATAGCCCAGATATCGGCGCCGCCCCGCGACCAGTTCCGGAGTGGTGGCGCGCGATAATGACAGACCGAGCGAGGGCGCCAGCCGGCACCGCCACCGGACGCCTCGCCGGCACGACTGCGGCGCGCGTCGCTCGAGTCGTGTGATTGTGGAGTAGCGCGCAGGCCCGTTACCCTGACCTAGCGCTGCCGCTGCCGGCGGCCGCCGCCGCACGGTGTCCGTGCTCAATACTCATGCTCCCACCGTCTGTCGGGGACTGGTGAGATGGCCGGCCACCGCACGGTGTCCGTGCTCAGTACTCATGCTCTCACCGTCTGCCGGGGACTGGTGAGATGACCCGTCCACTGCACGGTGTCCGTGCTCAGTACTCATGTCTCACCGTCTGCCGGGGACTGGTGAGATGGCCCGGCCACCGCACGGTGTCCGTGCTCAGTACTCATGCTCTCACCGTCTGTCGGGGACTGGTGAGATGACCCGGCCACCGCACGGTGTCCGTGCTCAGTACTCATGCTCTCACCGTCTGTCGGGGACTGGTGAGATGACCCGCCACCGCACGGTGTCCGTGCTCAGTACTCATGCTCTCACCGTCTGCCGGGGACTGGTGAGATGACCCGGCCACCGCACGGTGTCCGTGCTCAGTACTCATGCTCTCACCGTCTGCCGGGGACTGGTGAGATGGCCCGGCCACCGCACGGTGTCCGTGCTCAGTACTCATGCTCTCACCGTCTGCCGGGGACTGGTGAGATGGCCCGGCCACCGCACGGTGTCCGTGCTCAGTACTCATGCTCTCACCGTCTGCCGGGGACTGGTGAGATGACCCGGCCACCGCACGGTGTCCGTGCTCAGTACTCATGCTCTCACCGTCTGCCGGGGACTGGTGAGATGACCCGGCCACCGCACGGTGTCCGTGCTCAGTACTCATGCTCTCACCGTCTGCCGGGGACTGGTGAGATGACCCGGCCACCGCACGGTGTCCGTGCTCAGTACTCATGCTCTCACCGTCTGCCGGGGACTGGTGAGATGACCCGCGGACAGTCGGAAAGTGTGAGTCGAGAGCTACGAGATGTGTCTCGGCGTGAGGTGGAAACTGTGAGATGTGTGAGTCGAGAACTACGGTATGTACCTGCGTGATTCGTGAGGTAAGAACTGTTTTGTACAATTGAGCTATGTAGGTAGAATACATTGAATTGTCGGAGATTGAGTTGGTAATAGATAGGAAGTATTGGTATGATTGGCATATATAGGTAGGATGTTCGGACATTGTTTCCTTAAAATTTAGGGTATGTTATTGATTATGGTGTTCATCATCAATTTGTGTTGACTTATGGTATCATCCCTTTATGGTATCTTCCCTCTTCTAAGGAATTTGAACTAGGTGGGATTTCTTGCTTGTACCTAATCAGCCCAATATGGCATTATGCACAACAGCAGACGAAGTCGCAAGGCGGCGATGAACGAGCTCAGCGTTCTGAAGGAAACAAAGAGTGTGCCCTACAAGAGCTTGATTTTGTGTGTCACATTTTTATTGGGTGGTTCGCGACGCACTTTATGCAATCACTGCTAATAGCGCCGCCCACAATGTTTCGCCTGTGGGCCGCGGGATTGGGAAATGTCCGAGCGGTGTGAGTGTTGAACCCGGGACCTCGGAATTTGTGACCGTACATCAAGTTCGAAAACAATGGTTACACACATCGCGTAAGGTGGGGAAGACAAGAAAGGGCGGGAAACACCGCGGGCTCCAAACGACAGCCACCGACACCCTCTTCAACAGGCTGAGCGGCTGCCGCTGACGGGGATCCGTGCCGGGTGCAGCCGGGCTGATGACCAAGCTGAAGTGTAGGCCGATGTAGCTCCAGACAAGACGAACGCAGTCAGGGGTGTAGGATCGCAGGTCTCCAGTTAGTGGGGGGGAGGGGGTGGCGGCTCAGCTCTGGGACGATCAACCTAGGGTACCACCAAATGCAAATTTTCCCCGAATTTGGGCCACTTTATGTTGCCATCTTGAAAAGAAGCATTAATTTCATAAATATTGATTTATTTTTTTTCCCAGTTTTCCATCAGCCTAGCTTATCCGGGTACAAAATAACCCGGAAATGATTACTCGAAATAAAACTACTTCCGAATATGGGGAATCCATTTAGTGCCGTAACGACTTATTCCCCCTTCGTTTCGCATTGTGCCTAATTTCAGTATTATTTATATGGTATTTATACCTGTTACTTCGAATTTCCGTCGATCAAAACGGATTCAAAATAGTACGAAAGGAAACAACATGCATAGCAAACCATCATAGCAAACTCCACATTGCGATCAGTGCTAAATAAGTAGTGCGATTATCGATTTGAGAAAACCTAAAATAGGATGGCTTGTAGTCTGATGATATATCAATGCAATGATGAGTCCCTGAAAAAGTTCAGTCGCCTTTGCTGTCGTGGTACTGACAAGAAATCGCCGTTTCTGACAAACACGGTCACTGGGCACATACGTGTCGAGAAGACAAAACTATCTGGGGTATCCGATGACAAACGCTGCCTCGTCGCTGCCCCCGGATCGCGTGAAACATACGGCTCGCCACGAGGGGAGTACGTAGAAACAGTCACACATTGGCAGTTACCGTGTCCGCATTGGCCATGGATAGTGACTTGCCACCGGTGTAGACCTCCGAGTCGGAATCACTCGGTGCCTCAGCTGCACTGTCCTGTGCTGTTGCCGTTGCGGTTGTGGATGTCGAGCGATCACGGTCCATCGAATTCGGAACGAGCGTACACTGACGACGGGCCTGTCTCGCTTGAAGTCGTCTCGTGCTAGTCGTATCCACTATCCATGGTTGAGCCTATTTACAGGCGCCTCTCGTTTTTCTGGTCACATAGGAACTGCACTTCTTCCACAGGGACTTGCTTTTCCGGCGGGCAGACTCGGCACGGCTCGTCCGTGATCTCATACCGGTAGCATGTGATGTCAAAGAGTTCATCTCTTTGAAGCCTTCCTTTACGGTCCTGAAACTTGTATCCTTTCTTCTTGTCCGCGGCCGTTTCCTATTTAGACAGTTTCCGGTGTATTTTAGCTAGTCGTACAATCCTCTTCATTTTCTTCCACCCGTTCACGAAAATGTTTCGAACACCGCTAGCGCTTTCAACGATGTTTTATTTATCCCATATGGCAAGGACGCCATCTTTTACTCGGCAAGCCACTTCTTTATTAGTAGGCAATGCAGCACTGGGCAAACTTAAGGGCAGGCTGCTTTAGCATCGATCTCACTTTGCAACGGCAGTTGTGATTGTGGCAGATCAACTGGCTGAATGTCAAACATCAAAGAGTGAGTTCATTTCCAGGTAGAAGGCCTTGGATTCTGCATGGTCTTTCACCCAGTTCACACACTATCACATGGCAACAATAATCCACGCATCTGCTCTGCTACGCGCCGACACGGTAACTGCCCATGTGCGACTGTTCTTTCTACCTACTCTCCGATGGCGAGCCGTATGTGTCACACGACCAGAGGGAAGTGAGGAGGCGGCGTTTGTCATCCGATACGCGGGAACGTCTTCTCTTGACGAAGGACCGTCTTCTCCGTCCTCTCGACACGTAGGTGTCCAGTGACCGGGCTAGTCAGAAACGGCGAATTCTCGTCATTAGCAGGACGCAAAGTCGACCGAACTTTCTTCTGGAAATCATTGCAATTATTTGTCACCAGACGACATTCCGTCCGTTTTCGCTTTTGTACATTCATTAGATTAAGTATACATCATTCATTAAGTTCCACATACAGCATTTACATTTTCGTAAAACATGCAAAATGTTATGAGTGTACTTAACAAGCAATGCTGCATCATCCAAACACTTAGTTCTCACATGACACGAACGATGAAAATGTGATGTTATCTATCTGTTTTGCATGTTAATGTCAATGGCGACATGAAACCATTAGTGAATTGATTCATTAATGAATGGAAGGTCGATAAAGCATTTGGTGTGTACCAAGATACATTCAGCAAGGAGTGTGGGTGGGGGGGGGGGACCATACGAAGAGAAAGTTCCTGCACTTACAACAGACTAGCGGCGAAACACCTCCCACAGCACCTGGAGATGCCCCAGACGGCCACAGACAAACTGATGCATGCGACCGTACCCGGATATCTGTTTTTGATCAACAGCGCACCGTTCAACAAGTAAATGTATCGATATACAGAAGCTCGAAATCACCTTCTCTCGTATACTGCCATCTGGAGCAATAGCTTTTACTATTGACGATACCGACCTGTACGGTAGCATACCGACAATGGAAGTAATATCGGCTACACTGAAGCTCACGGAGGCGCACAATGGAGAAATTGACACTTTTGGCCTGTTTTTCGAAGACATTGAGACACTCCTAAGTCACTGTTTAGGCAACAACTTTGTGCAATTCGGCAATGAATATTACAGGCAACAAGAATGGCTCGCCATGGGCAGCAATCCTGCTGCCCATGGTGGGTCTACTCTGTTGCCCAGGGTTGTTGCCGTGCCCATGTTCCGAAACTACTGAACCGAATTTCATTAAACCTTCACCAATCGATACAAAGGGGTCCGATTTCCGTGGGACTTTTGAATATGGTGACTCTCACCGATACGTAAAGCTGTTAAATTACCCCTTAAACTTGGAGCGGCCATTTTGAATCCATTTTGAAAATGCTGCGGTGCCCATGCTCCTAAACGACTCGACTGAATTTCATGAAACCATCACCAATCGATGCAGCATAGTCGATTTACTTGGGACTTTACAATATGGTGACCTTGACCTTGGCCTAAGGTCGCAAAATAAGTACATCTTTATTGGCAATAATTGCGGTGCCCATGCTCCTAAATTACTGAACCGAATTTCAGGAAACCTTCACCAATCGACGTGACATGGTCGATATACTTGGGACTTTTGAATATGGTGACCTTGGCTTCAGGTCAAGGTCACTAAAAAAGCACAATACATTTTTTAAGACTTTTTACCACGCCCATACTCCGAAACTACCAAATGTAATTTCATAAAACCTTCGCCAATCGACGTGACGTGATTGATATACGTAGGGCTTTTAATATGGTCACATTGACGTTAGGTCAAGGTCACCAAAATACACAAAATCCTTTTTGAGGAGATTTGCCACGCATATACTCCGAAAGTACTGGACCGAATTTGATGAAACATTCACTAATCGACGTGGAATGGCCGATATACTCGTCACGTTTGAATATGGTGACCTTGGCCTTAGGTGAAGGTCATCAAAAGTGCATAAAATTCCTTTTAAGGGTTGTTGCGCCGCCCATGCTCCGCAAGTACGCAACAGAATTTCATCAAACCTTCACCATTCGACGCCACGTGGTCGATATACTTCGGACTTTTCAATATACTGACCTTGGCCTAAGGTCAAGGTTATCAAAAGTGCATAAAACTCTTTTTATAGGTTGTTGCGCCGCCCATGCTCCGCAAGTACGCAACCGAAATTCATGAAACCTTCACCATTCGACGCGACGTGCTCGATATACTTGGGACTTTTCAATATGCTGACCTTGGCCTAAGGTCAAGGTTATCAAAAGTGCATAAACTCTTTTTAAGGGTTGTTGCGCCGCCCATGCTCCGAAAGTACGCAACTTAAATTCATGAAACCTTCACCAATCGACGTGACGTCGTCGATATACTTCGGACTTTTCAATATGGTGACCTTGGCCTTAGGTCAAGGTCATCAAAAGTGCATAAAACTCTTTTTGAGGGTTGTTGCGCCGCCCATGCTCCGCAAATACGCAACCGAAATTCATGAAACCTTCACCAATCGACGCGACGTGGTGGATATACTTCGGACTTTTCAATATGGTGACCTTGGCCTTAGGTCAAGGTCATCAAAAGTGCATAAAACTCGTTTTAAGGGTTGTTGCGCCGCCCATGCTCCGCAAGTACGCAACCGAAATTCATGAAACCTTCACCAATCGACGTGACGTAGTCCATATACTTCGGACTTTTAAATATGGTAACCTTGGCCTTAGGTCAAGGTCATCAAAAGTGCATAAAACTCTTTTTAAGGGTTCTTGCGCCGACCATGCTCCGAAAGTACGCAACCGAAATTCATGAAACCTTCACCAATCGACGCGACGTAGTCGATATACTTGGGACTTTTCAATGTGGTGACCTTGACCTTAGGTCAAGGTTATCAAAAGTGCATGAAACTCTTTCTAAGGGTTGTTGCGTCGCCCATGCTCCGAAAGTACGCAACCGAAATTCATGACACCTTCACCAATCGACGTAGCGCAGTCGATATACGTGGGACTTTTCAATATGGTGACCTTGCCTTAGGTCAAGGTCATCAAAAGTGCATAAAACTCTTTTTGAGGGTTGTTGCGCCGCCCATGCTCCGCAAATACGCAACCGAAATTCATGAAACCTTCACCAATCGACGCGACGTAGTCGATATACTTCGGACTTTTCAATATGGTGACCTTGACCTTATGTCAAGGTCATCAAGTATATCGATACATAAACGTCGATTGTTGAAGGTTTCATGAATTTCAGTTGCGCCGCCGAGCATGAGCGGCGCAACAACCCCTAAAAAGAGTTTTATGCAATTTTGATAACCTTAACCTTAGGCCAAGGTCACCATATTGAAAAGTCCCAAGTATATCGACCACGTCGCGTCGAATGGCGAAAGTTTCATGAAATTCAGTTGCGTACTTGCAGAGCATGGGCGGCGCAACAACCCTTAACAGGAGTTTTATGCACTTTTGATGACCTTCACCTAAGGCCAAGGTCACCATATTGAAAAGTCCCAAGTATATCGACCACGTCGCGTTGAATGGTGAAGGTTTCATGAATTTCAGTTGCGTAGTTTCGGAGCATGGGCGGCGCAACAACCCTTAAAAAGAGTTTTATGCACTTTTGATAACCTTGACCTTATGCCAAGGTCAGTATATTGAAAAGCCCCAAGTATATCGACCACGTGGCGTCGAATGGTGAAGGTTTCATGAAATTCTGTTGCGTACTTGCGGAGCATGGGCGGCGCAACAACCCTTGAAAGGAATTTTATGCACTTTTGATGACCTTCACCTGAGGCCAAGGTCACCATATTCAAACGTTTCGAGTATATCGGCCATTCCACGTCGATTAGTGAATGTTTCATCAAATTCGGTTCAGTACTTTCGGAGTATATGCGTGGCAAATTTCTTCAAAAAGGATTTTGTGTATTTTGGTGACCTTGACCTAACGTCAATGTGACCATATTAAAAGCCCTACGTATATCGATCACGTCACGTCGATTGGCGAAGGTTTTATGAAATTACATTTAGTAGTTTCGGAGTATGGGCGTGGTAAAAAGTCTTTAAAAATGTTTTGTGCTTTTTTAGTGACCTTGACCTAAAGCCAAGGTCACCATATTCAAAAGTCCCAAGTATATCGACCATGTCACGTCGATTGGTGAAGGTTTCATGAAATTCGGTTCAGTAATTTAGGAGCATGGGCACCGCAATTATTGCCAATAAAGATGTACTTATTTTGCGACCTTAGGCCAAAGTCAAGGTCACCATATTGTAAAGTCCCAAGTAAATCGACTATGCTGCATCGATTGGTGATGGTTTCATGAAATTCAGTCGAGTCGTTTAGGAGCATGGGCACCGCAGCATTTTCAAAATGGATTCAAAATGGCCGCTCCAAGTTTAAGGGGTAATTCAACAGCTTTACGTATCGGTGAGAGTCACCATATTCAAAAGTCCCACGGAAATCGACCCCTTTGTATCGATTGGTGAAGGTTTGATGAAATTCGGTTCAGTAGTTTCGGAACATGGGCAGTTTTATGCACTTTTGATGACCTTGACCTAAGGCAAGGTCACCATATTGAAAAGTCTCACGTATATCGACTGCGCCACGTCGATTAGTGAAGGTTTCATGAATTTCGGTTGCGTACTTTCGCAGCATGGGCGGCGCAACCACCCTTAGAAAGAGTTTCATGCACTTTTGATAACCTTGACCTAAGGTCAAGGTCACCATATTGAAAAGTCCCAAGTATATTGACCACGTCGCGTTGATTGGTGAAGGTTTCATGAATTTCGGTTGCGTACTTTCGGAGCATGGTCGGCGCAAGAACCCTTAAAAAGAGTTTTATGCACTTTTGATGACCTTGACCTAAGGGCATGGGCGGCGCAACAACCCTTAAAAAGAGTTTTTGACCTTTTTTAAAAACCTCCACAAAAGGCAAAGACAAAAATTAAAAAAAAAAAAAAAAAAAAAAAAACCACCGGAGGAAAAAGAAAGGGTTAAAAAAAATAAATTTGTTTGTTAAATGGGCGCAACAACCCTAAAAGAGTTTTATGCACTTTTGATGACCTTGACCTAAGGCCAAGGTCACCATATTGAAAAGTCCGAAGTATATCGACTACGTCACGTCGATTGGTGAAGGTTTCATGAATTTCGGTTGCGTATTTGCGGAGCATGGGCGGCGCAACGACCCCCAAAAAGAGTTTTATGCACTTTTGATGACCTTGACCTAAGGCCAAGGTCACCATATTGAAAAGTCCCAAGTATATCGACTACGTCACGTCGATTGGTGAAGGTTTCATGAATTTCAGTTACGTACTTTCGGAGCATGGGCGGCGCAACAACCCCTAAAAAGAGTTTTATGCACTTTTGATAACCTTGACCTTAGGCCAAGGTCAGCATATTGAAAAGTCCCAAGTATATCGACCACGTGGCGTCGAATGGTGAAGGTTTCATGAAATTCTGTTGCGTACTTGCGGAGCATGGGCGGCGCAACAACCCTTGAAAGGAATTTTATGCACTTTTGATGACCTTCACCTAAGGCCAAGGTCACCATATTCAAACGTTTCGAGTATATCGGCCGTTCCACGTCGATTAGTGAATGTTTCATCAAATTCGGTTCAGTACTTTCGGAGTATATGCGTGGCAAATTTCCTCAAAAAGGATTTTGTGTATTTTGGTGACCTTGACCTAACGTCAATGTGACCATATTAAAAGCCCTACGTATATCGATCACGTCACGTCGATTGGCGAAGGTTTTATGAAATTACATTTAGTAGTTTCGGAGTATGGGCGTGGTAAAAAGTCTTTAAAAATGTTTTGTGCTTTTTAGTGACCTTGACCTAAAGCCAAGGTCACCATATTCAAAAGTCCCAAGTATATCGACCATGTCACGTCGATTGGTGAAGGTTTCCTGAAATTCGGTTCAGTAATTTAGGAGCATGGGTACCGCAATTATTGCCAATAAAGATGTACTTATTTTGCGACCTTAGGCCAAGGTCAAGGTCACCATATTGTAAAGTCCCAAGTAAATCGACTATGCTGCATCGATTGGTGATGGTTTCATGAAATTCAGTCGAGTCGTTTAGGAGCATGGGCACCGCAGCATTTTCAAAATGGATTCAAAATGGCCGCTCCAAGTTTAAGGGGTAATTTAACAGCTTTACGTATCGGTGAGAGTCACCATATTCAAAAGTCCCACGGAAATCGACCCCTTTGTATCGATTGGTGAAGGTTTGATGAAATTCGGTTCAGTAGTTTCGGAACATGGGCACGGCAACAACCCTCTGCAACAGAGTAGACCCACCCCAGCAGGATTGCGCCGCTGTTGGCTATCATTTTCATGGACGCCATCGAGTCCATGATACTTGCGACTTCTCGTGCCCAACCAGCCGGGCATCTTCTGTACATAGATAATATTGGTTTGGAATTTATCTACATGGCTCGAATTATCTAGACACTTACTTAAACTTTATCCATTGTTTCCATCCTGCCATCAAGTCCATTATCGAATGTTGCGACTCATCACCAAATCGCCAGATACCGTTTTTTTTATACACTTTTGACAGTTGCCAAGAATGGACAACATATACCATATATATAAAGCCAATGTCCGCACCATTCATGCTGCCATAAAGTCAGCGCATCCAATGCAAACTAAGAAGCGTGTGCTATACTAACAGCTCCTGAGGACAAAGCGCATAGGCTACAATATAAAGGCGGAAAAGCGTGGAATGACAAATATAGCAAATCTGTTCAGGGCTAATGACTACCCAGATACAATCATCACTAGGGCAAAATTTCAAGTACAACACGGCATCAGCCATGCTCGACGAGGTCAATACGTTGACGGTGACAAAGCTACCTAAGCAGCCTTCCGACAAAAACAAAGCTACCTAATCAGCTTTCCGTATACTGATGACGAGCTAGCATACTATCTATCAGGCTTTCAGATCGTCCAAACTGCCCATTAAGACAGCCTGGAAAAGTGGGGAAAACCCTATCACAAATGGTGACGCGCTCTGCTCTCGACCTATCACCTTGCCCAGCAGGAAACAGGCAATGCTTCGCGTGCGCTGCCGGTGTGAAGGGTAAATGCCACATAAAGAATGTGGTTTATCAAATCACATGCCAAGCCTGCATCGATCCGAAGCCCTTCGACATAGGAGAAACCAAAAGAAGTGTCCGCGATCGATACAATGAACATCTAAGAGACGCGAAGAATCGCACACCAAACACTCCTTTTGGTGAACATATGAAGCAGCACTACAACACAGACATCATCCACATCGAGTCACTGCAACTGTTGGTCCTCCGCACCTGCAAAGACGTGGCAGATCTGAAAATAGCCGAATATTTTAAGATCAGGAACTGCAAGCCACGTTTCAACATTGTGACTATTTCTTGGAAGCTCATCAAGCCCACTCCATACACTTATTATCATTAGCCGTGTTGGCATTGTGGTGCTACTGGTGTGCTGTTAGCGCTGTTATACTTGCTGATAATGTTGTGATCCGATCACTATGTCGATGATCGGTGCTACAGCCTAACTTGTTGTCTGATGTCTCTGTGTACCTGCCCCCTCCCCTCTCCATCCATCTCTCTATCCCTCTATCTGCCTCTCTCTCTCTTTCTCTCTCTCTCTCTCTCTCTATCTCTCTCTGTTCTCTGTCTCTGTCTCTGTCTCTTCTCTGTCTCTGTCTCTGTCTCTGTCTCTGTCTCTGTCTCTGTCTCTGTCTCTGTCTCTGTCTCTGTCTCTGTCTCTGTCTCTGTCTCTGTCTCTTCTCTGTCTCTGTCTCTCTCTCTCTCTCTCTCTCTCTCTCTCTCTCTCTCTCTCTCTCTCTCTCTCTCTCTCTCTCTCTCTCTCTCTCTCTCTCTCTCTCTCTCTCTCTCTCTCTCTCTCTCTCTCTGTCGCTATCTCTATTTTTATCTCTGTATCTTTCTCGTGTTCTCGCTTTTTCGCTCTTTCCCCATGTGTCTCTCCACTTTCCTCTTTGTCTCCCGCCTTTTTCTTGCACCTTTTCTCTCTTCTGGGTCACGAAGTATCTCCCCGGTTTTGTGCTTATTTTTGGGTTGTGAATTTAGGACTAAGTCACGTGTTAAGCGATAGTTTTTGTGCTGGCTGTGTCATTTGTGACGCTTTAGTTGTTTGGACGTCCTCTACGATATCTACTGAAAACGCTTCGGAGGGGAAATATATTTATATGAATTTTGACTACGTTATATTATTATGAGCATGACGCTGGTAATTCAACTAATATTCATAATGTTGTTCATCCAGTGCATGATATCACTCATCAAATCGAATTTTTAGTTACACGTTTTCCATCGCTTAAAGGTCCAACGCAAGCTACAGTGCGTGGTGGAATGCTCCCCGGAAACAGTCTAAAATAAATCCGGCCTACTGGACAGGCCTCGGACTGGGTGGCGGGCGCCGGCGGCCGCCGGCGGCCGGCGTTTGTCTTCGTGCCGGTGCTGGGCTGCGGACTAGTTCTTGGCCTAGGCCCCGGATTGGGGGTGGGGGTGGTCGGCGACGGCTTCGGCGGCGCGATCGACACAGGGGCAGATTACGGGCGCCTGTGCTGCAGCGACATCGACGGTGACGCCACGGGCACATGCGGCAGGCATTAGGAGGCGAGGCGACCGCATTGTACGGGCAGCCGACAGACGACAGGCGACAGGCGACAGGCGACAGGCGACAGGCGACAGGCGACAGGCGCTGGCAGCCGACAGGCGCTGGCATGCCACCCGCGATGTCCATGATATTAGCAACGCATACGCAGTCGCATTCAGCATCCTATTCGCACACTCTCCGATTTCGTTCATTTTTTTCCAGGATATGGTCTTCGTCGCTTGCAAAAGTAAGGCAAACAATAATTATCCAGTAGGACGAGCAGTTCGATCTCCAGAGGTCAAAAAGGTCATTCGCGTCAAAAACGGGGTACCGCATAAAATTCAAAGTGTTTCACTTGGCCAAACGATTACAACGCCTAGATGTCCGCTGTCCATCAAAGATGCAGCACATCAAATTGTGTGACCTTGACGTGACCTTCAATGTCGCAGTTTGACCTCAGGTAACCAAAGTTGGTTTTACCCATGTACTATATCTATTTACGGGGCACCGAATAAAATCATGGTGACGCATTGGATATACCTTGAATTTTGCAGGTGATAGCACGTACATAGCACGTACATAGCACGTACATAGAGCACATCGATCAAAATAACTCATTATGGTCACGGATTCATCAGCGTTCGCCAAAAAGGCTAAAAAATATCAAAGATACCAAATTCTTGTGTACCCCATAATGTACGCAAAATTGTACTTGGCACCACGAAATAACATCCAGACATTGAGTATGGCTCATGGCTGCAGCACATTGAAGCGTAAGACCTACAATCTCATAGTTTGACCTATGTTCACAAAGTATTGTTTTGACTGTGCACTATTGCCATCTACGGGGTACCGAATAAAACCTTCCTAAATACATTCATCGAATGGGCATTGGCGCCAAATAATCTCCCATCGCACAAGAAAGCAGTACATCCAAGCATGTCACCTGCACGGTCAAAGTTTGACCTCAGGTCAACGAAGACTTTAGCATTACACCCTAGGGGAAAATCACGGGGTACCGAATAACATTTTCCTGAATACATTTATCGGATGGATATTAGCGCCGAATAATCGCCCACCGAGTAAGGAAGCAGCACATCCCGGCATGTGCTGGATGTGCTGTCATAGGTCGTCAAGATCCCGTGCATTGTCTGGTTTGACAGTTCTGTCCGCTTCGACAGTCCTGTAATTCGAGTCCGGCCAATGATCATGGGCTTCATTTAGCTGAGGTGTGGACATCCAGTGACTTTACCAGCGGCAGCCTGGAACAAGGTATGGCTGGACTTTATTGGGCCTATGGATGCAGCTCACGCTCAGCGATATGCCGTGGCCTTGGTAGCCGACTTCTCCCAAGTAGGTAGACGCTGCATTTCGCTCGGAGCCAAACTGTCACGCGTGTATTGAATTTATCGAGGTCTTGGCGTCACGCGAAGTATACCCCAGGGAATTGCTGCCCGACAACGGCACGTACTACATATACTTTTTTCAGAAATTACCTGCAGAGTGTGGGTGTAAGTCATATCCGGGCCCCACGCTACCACCAGGCACTATCTGGGGCAGTAGAACGGTGCAATCGCACCGTGAAGGCGACGTTGCAGGCAGCTGACCAACGAGGGCTTGACCGCCGGGCGTGTCGGCAGCGGCTCCTGCAACAGCACATGAATATTCAAAACGCCGACTGGTACTGGTACCAGCACTGGGACTAGCACGGATATGGCGGAGCTGCTCCACAGCAGGCAAATCTGCACCGGGTTGCACGCCATGGTGGCCTGTCTAGCTCCTCCAAGAGAGGCGTCCTCTCTGGCGCTGAGGCGACCCGTTGCGGACAGTCAATGGAAGCAGGAGTATTACTGACACAATATGTCACAAACAGGTGCCCAACTTCCGTGTCTGAGAATGGATCCGATACGAACCGAAAAATCTTATTTCTTGAAATGCCATATCAGACTTAAAATAAAATACACACAGCAAATTCTCCTTCTGCTGATTCTTTGGAAAATCACACATCAGAAGTGACATTTCTTTAAAATCGCGCCACTTAGTAGTGGCAAGGGAGCTCCATCGGTGTTAAAATAATTTTTTTTTTCCAGGTGTCAGATGTTGAAATGAGCACAATAGAATGTTGAAAATCTGCATGGAATTAATGTCGATGAGAAAATGTGTATGCCCTTGAAATAAATTTTTTAACCAACAGTGTGCTGTGGCTATACTTCTGTTTGTTTTGAGATACAAAACAAAAAAGCAAACTGTAGTGTGTTGAACCGCGCCTGGCACGCTCGCGCGGTTGGTATGTGCGCCGGTTGAGCCGGCGCGCTGTATCGCGCCTTATTTGGGCATGTGATCGGCCCGTGTGCCGGCCGGGCCGGTTCCGGCGGCGGTGGCGGGATTTGAACGGGCCAATGGGCGCGCGGGGCGAGCATGACGGCGTGTGGGGGAGACGGGCACCGCGGCGGTTGAGCCGGCGGGGGGAGAGTGCGTCGCGGCGATCCGTCCGAGTGCGAGGTGCTGAATAGACGGTCCCGGCATTGCCGTTTTTCTGTCGTGTAAACTACAAGCTATTTCGGCTAGATCAGGCGCGATGCCGGGGCCGGGTGACGACGAAGCGGTGAGTGCGGCGCTGAGCACCAGTGCCGCCGCGGCGCCGACGTCCGGTACGCGGAACTTTGACACGCGTAGCATACCGGAGTTCGACGGGACGGTAGACGTGGTTGAGTGGTGGACTCGCACGAAAATGCTCTGCGAGATTCGCGGTGCGGACGAGGCAGTGGTGGCGCCGTCGCGCCTGACGGGCGGAGCTTTCGCCGTCTGGGCGCAGCTGCCAGTCGGGCAACGTAGCTCCGCGGACGCCACCAGGGACGCCCTGTACAAGGCGTTCGCGCTGGATCGGTATGCCGCCTACAAGACGTTCATCAGTCGGCGCATCCAGCCAGCCGAGTCCGTGGACGTCTACCTGGCGGCACTGCGGCGCCTGCTGACGCTGATCGGCGGCGGCCCGGACGACGCTATCCTGGCCTGTGCCTTCGTCAGCGGGCTCCCCAGCGAGGCCCAGCGGCTGATCCGCGCCAGCTCGCGCGCGGAACAACTAGACCTGGCCAGTATCGTGGAGCGCGCGCGCAACGTCATGCTCGACGAGCAGGTCGCTACAGCTGCAGCTGCCGTGGTGCGGCCCACACACCAACCGCAACGGTCGCGCCCGTTTCGTCGTTGCTGGACGTGCGGTAGCCGCTCCCATCTCGCTGCTGCCTGCCCAAACGCCACCGGGGGCGCGCCAGCGCGAGCGCCGTCTCCGGAGGAATGAGCGCGCTGCCGGTGGTCTGCATGGAGGTGGACGGCACGGCGCGTCGTGTACTGGTCGACACTGGCTGCACCGACGTGCTGATCTACCGCGGGTGCTGCGCGGCGTGGAAGCCGCGGATCGTGCTGATGCACGCGGTGAACGGCGGGACGCTGCGATGTGTCGGCATGGCGCGCGTGGTGGTCGTGTACCAGGGTAGGCGAGTTACGCTCGCAGCCCTGGTGGTGCCGGAGCGACCACTGGGGGTGGACGTGGTTATGGGCATGGCTGGTATCGCGGCGTTGGGTGGTGTCACGTTGAGAACCGCGTCGGACGTGCGAGTGTGCGCGGCGGTGGCGGCGGCCGAGGACCGCGAGGACGTGCGGGTCGACGCGGCTGACTTTGTGGCACGCTTTGAGGCGCGGACTGGGGCCTGGACGGTGGCCTGGAAGTGGGCGTCTGGTGACGGACCGACGCGTCTGCTGAATCGGACCGCTCAGTATGCGGTGCCGATAGCGGCGCGGGCGGCGTACGAAACCGAGTTGGATCTGTGGATCCAGGAGGGCTGGTTGCAGCCGTATGATGAGGGGACAGACGGGCCAGCGCGCGGCCTGATACCGCTGATGGCGGTCCAGCAGCCGAACCAGGGCAAGGTTCGCCCGGTACTGGACTACCGCGAGCTGAATGGGCACGTCACCGCGCACACCGCGGACGCGGATGTCTGTGTCGACCAGCTGCGTCGCTGGCGACGGCACGGCACCCGCGTCGCGGTGGTTGATCTGCGCAGGGCGTACCTACAGCTCCGGTTGGATCGGCGGCTGTGGCCGTTTCAGACGGTTGAGGTTCGCGGTCAGCGGTACTGCTTGACACGCATCGGTTTTGGGCTCAACATCGCCCCACTGGTGATGAAAGCCGTCGTGCGAGCAGTGCTGCTCCGTGACCAGGCCGTGTCGCGCGGAGTGCTGCCGTACGTGGACGACCTGCTGGTCGATGAGAGCATCGTCAGTGCGGACCATGTGGTGGCGCATTTTGCGCGGTACGGCCTGGCGTGCAAACCGCCAGAGCGGGCGGCGGCCGGCACGCGTCTCTTGGGAATAAGGGTCGCCCCGACCGGCAGTGGTGAGCTGGGCTGGCGCCGCGACAACTCGGCGGCCGCGCCGCCGGCGGTGCTGACCCGACGGGCTGTGTTCGCTTGGTGTGGCCAGCTCGTGTCGCACTTGCCGGTGGCGGGGTGGCTGCGACCGGCGGCCGCCTGGCTCAAGCGGCGCGCCAACGCCCTGTCAGACGGGTGGGACGACCCGATAGACGATGCGGCGTTGCGCGGTCAGGTCGACCAGGTGGCGAGCCGGCTCGGTGAGGCTGACCCGGCGTGCGGCCCGTGGTGTCTGACCGGCGACAAGCTGATCGTGTGGACGGACGCGAGCTCGTTGGCGGCCGGCGTCGTGCTGGTGGACGCGACGAGCGGTGGCGTCGTCGAAGACGCGAGTTGGCTGCGGCCCGAGTCACAAGCTGCCATGCACATCAACATGGCAGAGCTCGACGCGGCGCTGAGCGGCGTCAATCTGGCCGTGGCATGGGGAATCACGAACATCGATCTCCGCACGGACTCTGCCACAGTGCACAAATGGGTTGACGACGCTCTGAGCGGCCGCTCGCGCTTGCGCACAAAGGCGCACGGGGAAATGCTGATTCGCAGGCGGATCGATGTCATTCGGCAGCTGGTAACCGAGTTCCAGCTGTCAATATCGATTGGTCTGGTGCGGTCCGCTGACAACCCGGCGGACGCGTTGACCCGCGTGCCGAAAGAGTGGCTGCGTGACTCGGGCCCGGCGGCCGACGACCCGCCGCCGGTGGTGGCTGCTATCGACCCGCGCCCTGACGCCGACCCCGCTCGGATCCGTGCCGTGCACGAAAACATTGGGCACCAGGGGGTGCGACGAACGATGTGGCACGCGATACGGGGCGGGAACGAGCGCGTGTCGCGGTCCGCAGTCCGAAACGTCGTCCTGAGTTGCGAAGTGTGCCGATCGATCGATCCCGCACCCGTGCGTTGGCGCCACGGCCATCTCGGCGTGCCGACGAACTGGGAGCGGTTGGCGATCGATGTGACGCATTTCCGCGACGGCAGGTACTTGACGCTGGTCGACTGCGGACCGTCCCGGTACGGGGTGTGGCGCTCGCTGCGCAGCGCGGAGGCGAACGAGCTCACGCGGCACCTGGAGACGATCTTTCTCGAGTTCGGCGCGCCCGCGGAGGTGCTGCTGGACAATGCGCGGGCGTTTCGTGGGCGCCTCATGGCGGCTTTCATGGCTCGCTGGGCTGTCCGGTTGCGGTTTCGCGCGGTGCACGAGGCAGGCGGGAACGGTATTGTGGAGCGGCATCATCGTACCATCAAGGTGATGGCCGCGCGACAGCAGTGCTGCATCGCCGAGGCGGTGCACCGCTACAACACCACGCCGCGCGACGGCGCGCACGCCGCTACCACTCCCGCCGCCCAGCTGTTCCAGCGCGCTGGTAGAGACTTGCCCATCAATGACGCGGGGCGGCCGGAGGACGGAGATTACGGCCCGGCGGACGCGCCGTTCCAGGTCGGTGACACCGTGTGGACGCGGCAGCGTGGCCAGCCGACGCGGTGTACCGACGAGTCGCGGCGCGGGGTGATCACGCGCATTCTGGCCGACCCGCTCGTGGAGGTGGACGGGCGGCCGTGGCACCGGCGCTGCGTCCGACGGCGGTTCTCCCGACCTGGCGACGTCGCTGGGCCAGTCGCGGGCCCGTCCGGGGACGATGACCCACTCGATGACTGGCTGCCGCCGCCGCCACCGGAGCGGGAACTGCGCCCGCGAACGCCCGCCGACCTGGGCGACGTCGCTGCGCCAGTCGCGGGCCCGTCCGGGGACGATGACCCACTCGATGACTGGCTGCCGCCGCCGCCACCGGAGCGGGCGCTGCGCCCGCGAACGCCCGCCAAACCGCCTGATGCAGCAAATGTGACCGCGGATACCCTGTCTGACCTTGACCTGACGCTTGATGACCCTAATGATGAGACGTATGAACCGGACGCGTCCGCAGCGTCGGACAATGATGAGTGGCGGGCTGCGCCCCGCAGGAGTGCGCGGTTGTTGGGCATGGATGTGCCAGATGCAGGTGTGTGCGACTCTGTGAATGAATGATGATCGCTGAGAATCAGGGGAGGTGTAGTGTGTTGAACCGCGCCTGGCACGCTCGCGCGGTTGGTATGTGCGCCGGTTGAGCCGGCGCGCTGTACCGCGCCTTATTTGGGCATGTGATCGGCCCGTGTGCCGGCCGGGCCGGTTCCGGCGGCGGTGGCGGGATTTGAACGGGCCAATGGGCGCGCGGGGCGAGCATGACGGCGTGTGGGGGAGACGGGCACCGCGGCGGTTGAGCCGGCGGGGGGAGAGTGCGTCGCGGCGATCCGTCCGAGTGCGAGGTGCTGAATAGACGGTCCCGGCATTGCCGTTTTTTCTGTCGTGTAAACTACACAAACATTTGCAAGGCATGTCATTTTAGTCTTGTGATTTGAGTCTTTAGTCATTTGAGCCTTATGACTAAAATGCAAGTTATGAACAAACGATATAAAGCATGTATCTTCTTGAATACTATGCCATGCCACAAAGTAGAGAGTAAAAACACAGCATAATTATTCATGCTTAGCATTACAATTGTCAAATTGTCAGCTGCCAGCAGTGATAAATTATTCGTGAAATAGGGTGGAATATACCACTTTCTGAACACTCAATCGACATCCTTCTCCAAGAAATATCGACATCCTGCTTCTTGATGCGTCCTTATGAAGTCCTTGTCATCTTTCCAACAGTATCTCAATGATAAGTACCATGCTAACGCTCTCAATAAGGGATGGTGATACACAAACATTTCACAAACAAAATTTCAGGACAAGGGATTACCTATAATGTAATATGGCATACAACACCAGTTTATTGCATGTATATGTTTTCTTCCTATCCAGAATACATCTCTTCATCAATTATAAAATATCAAAACCAATGATAAAAGTATAGTCATGAGAACGCCATTGGCTCAAATTTGAGTCTAAAAGACATCAAAATAATTTTAAAAAGACACTAATTCCACTGTAAATTTCGACATCCTATTGTGCTCGTTTCAACATCTCACACCTAACGAAAAACCATTATTTCAATAATGGCTGCCAGTGAGTAAAGAATGGGGGTACTGAAGTTATTTACCAAAAACCAATGACGATAACTACAAATAAGTATTATTGATGTGAAAGCGTACTTATCTGTGTCTAATCAAATAATACAATTATATATATATATACATACATACATACATACATACATACATACATACATACATACATACATACCTACATATATGTATATATATATATGTGTATAAATGTATATACATATGTATATATGTATATATGTGTATATGTATGTATGGATATATGCATATATATAGATATATATATATATTCATATATATATATATATATACACATAATTTATAATCTGAGATACTTATAACGGCATGCATTAGTAGTAAGACCAACCTTGGTGACCTGGGGTCTAACTGCGACATTGAGGGCCATGTAATTCGATGTGCTGCACCCTTGATAGACAGCAGGCATCCAGGCGTTATAATCATTTGGCTAAGTGAAATACTTTAACCTTGATGCGGAATCGCGTTTTTGACCCGAAAGACGATTATTAGCCTCTGGAGATCAAATTGCTTGACCTACCGAATAATTGGTTGTTTACCGTATTTTGGCAAACAACAAAGATTATATCCTGCAAATGTGAGAAAAATCGGAGAGCATACAAACAGGTTGCTGAATGCGAATGCGTTCCTGACATCATGGACACCAAATCTGGTATCAAGCGGTAGTCCGTGGTGAACACTCGAGTAACACTTCAAGCCGAGACATGTCAGGTCCAAATGTTTGATTGAGTCCTTTGATGACCTCACGTTTCTTCGCTATGACTTCAGTTGATAGAACATGGATGTCATTGGACCAGAGCTCTAAAAATTGCCGGTTCCGCTACACACCAATTTATGGAAACACGCAATTGCTACATGAAGAGCGAAAACTTCTTAAATCACTACGAGTAATCGAAGAACATGTGCCAAGTCGTCGATTTATGTGTTATAAAACATCTCTGTATACCAAATATTTAAGGTACTTCGAGGCTTATCTTTAGGTCATTCAATCTGTGTTTCTTGTCAAAACATAAAATACATGGAATGAATTGATGTAAATACGATCAAACCAGCACTTTAATGTCGGACTATCGCTTCATAACTTGTTCACATTTTCTCCGGTTATCCCATGTCATGGTTGTGGCCTTTTTTTAACCTGCAGTTAACTCCATGGCACGGATTACAGCCAAGGGTATATTTGGGATCAGGGCGTGGTCCCCGCTACAGTTTGAATATTCTACAACACAGCTGATCTCCACAGGCACCGTACAAAATCAGCTAAAGGTTCATATCAAATCGGATAATATGTGATTCGTTCAATATACTAGCACATATCAAGACGAGAAATTCACAATTGATGGCAATGTATTCCTTCACCCTTTCTCAAGTTTTCATCATTTCCCTGCTTAGACTGTTTAGACAGACATGATAACCATAACTGATCAATGATGTAAAATGCTGGCTTTCCATCCTTGAATGCATGTCTTGTTTTCCTCAAATCATCCACAATTTCTAAGCGACAATGCTCTTCATCTGCACAGGTAGACATGCATTTTTTGGACAATGGTATAAGGAATTGCATGGACCAACACCATGGCAAACTGGGTGACAATTGTGGTGCGCAAGATGATGCCAAAAGCCAACCAGGACTGTATTGAAAGAACATGTCCAAAACCAGGTGTATTACAGCACTTGCTAACATTGGCAGCCCATGCATGCAAAATTAGGCTTCAGATTTAGCCAAATTTTGTTAGGTTGGTTAATGTTATGCATTGCATCATGCTTAACCCAAGATGCCATGCTGCTAAGCAAATACCTACCCACATCTTGTCGTGTTGCAAAACAGCCCAATTTTTAAGCCTTGGTCATGGCCATCAAGGTGTGCTCAATGTTGGTCAGACATGCAGCTGATGGCTGCAAATGGGCTGGAAGGGCAGCATTTCAACAAATTGGGGATTGCAAGAGGGCTGGAGGGGTGGCATTACAGGAAAATTAAGTAGAGTTTCAGCCAAACAGTTCTCAAATTCAGAGCCATTGCCTTTTCCATGAAAGATTGCATCTGCAAATGATTAATCACTCACCTCGTAGGGTGTGTGCCAAGCTTAAAGATGTGGGGATATGATCATGAAGTTAAGTATCTTTTACATAGCAAAGGCAAGTGATCAGGAGACATCACCCCTACCCATACCAAGGTAGGTACTTACCACATACACCGGGCACCAGCTCGCAAACTACTCTCCGGTTACAAATTCTGTGCCTTTGAACCGAATATTCTTATCAGACAATTCCTTGTGCTTACTTGCCACGTGACGTTTAAGTGAATACTCGTAGCTACACCAACTAGGTACAACCTGTTACGCCACAATGCACGAACTGTCTTGATGCCCAGGCATCCGACTTCTTGGGACTTCTGATCTTGCTCAACTTTCGCTCCTTGGGCATTGTGGCAAGCAACCACGGGACCACTCGAAAAGGAAGAGCCTACGCGCAATAACCGCATAAAACTGGTCACGTTTGAAAGGAACTGCACGGAAGCAAGCTCAGCTGTCGCTCTGTCAACTTCATTTATTGGAGTTGTCTACCGCTCGTGAATCACTTTATTCTGACGTCATGGTTTAATATTCTATTAACATTTCCTGGAATGGACTATATTATCTACCTACAGTATTTAATCTCAAATAAAAATATCACAAAATACAACATTTCTTAGTACAATATCAGTATTTATAGGAAAACGTTTCTTTAAATAATACATGACGTCAGACCGGCGTGATGCCTGCGGTGCCTAGCGGCAACGATCGCAATAAATTCAATTGATAGAGCATCCCAAGAAATGTGACGTTTGTGGCGTCTGGCATACAAATGCGCCAGTTTTAAACGAATATCACGGATTTTAATAAATAGGCGCATTGACTTGTGAATATATGCTTGTTCCATACATTACTAAAATGAGACAACTGTTTCTTACTTTTCTAATTATAAAGAAATAATTTCTGTTTTTTACCCAGCAGGGAATATTATGAAATAATTAAATAATGCGCAAATAGGAAGTGTGTACACTTCCTTAAAAGTGTATACACCGCGCTACGCATCCCGAAGGAGGGAGAGAATCACCTGAAGTTTCCGTATCACAATACAATATATATATATGCATATATATATACTTTGTTATAGCACATGAATAGATGAAAAAATCCATGATTATGTACCCAGCAATGCTTATCAATTTTGCCTTAAACTGGCGAGTTTTGCTTGTGATACGTCGCGCTACATGGCGCTACATTGGCAATCCAGTATACAGAATACAACATTCACCGTAGAATCTGGATCATGGTATAATTGCCATTCAGATTCAATGATCTGGATGTGGAGTGTGGATTGTGGAGTCGATGCTTTAATGTGTGCAAAGCATCACTGACGACCGAACCTCTAGAAAGCTACGGAGTGGGGTGGGTGCGGGAGAAGTCTAAGGCCAGTTGTAGCAGCTGCACCAGCTGACGCTGACCCCCCTCCACCCCCCACTCCCCAGGCCCCCACACGTTTCTGGTTCAAGACTGCTTCAAATAATTCCAAGATACGTTAGCTAAGATGCCATAGATGTTTATTATCCCATGTTTATTATCCCGCAAATGTGTATTATCCCACTAATGAATATCATTTAGTGTTGTTTATGCCATACTCTGTTGCATTGATGTTGTTCACGGTCTGATGCTGTATATATATACATGTATTTTTAATAAAAAAAAGAAAAAAATAGACAGAGACAGAGACAGAGACAGAGACGAGACAGAGACAGAGACAGAGACAGAGACAGAGACAGAGACAGAGACAGAGACAGAGACAGAGACAGAGACAGAGACAGAGACAGAGACAGAGACAGAGACAGAGACAGAGACAGAGACAGAGACAGAGACAGAGACAGAGACAGAGACAGAGACAGAGACAGAGACAGAGACAGAGACAGAGACAGAGACAGAGACAGAGACAGAGACAGAGACAGAGACAGAGACAGAGACAGAGACAGGACAGAGACAGAGACAGAGACAGAGAAGGAGGGAGAGAGAGAGAGAGAGAGAGAGAGAGAGAGAGAAGAGAGAGAGAGAGAGAGAGAGAGGAAAGAGGAGGGGGAGAGATATGAGAGAGTATATATATACATGAATACATTTATACATGTATATATGTACACATGTACATATGCACGTATGTATATAAGTATATATGCATACACGTATACATGTATACATGTATATATACATACATACATATATACATGTATATATATACATACATACATATACATATATACATACATACCTACACACATGCATACATACATACATACATACATACATACATACATACATACATACATACATAGACATAGACATAGACATAGACATAGACATAGACACAGACATAGACATAGACATATACATAGACATATACATATACATATACATATACATATACATAGACATAGACATAGACATAGGCATAGACATAGACATAGACATAGACATAGACATAGACATAAACATAGACATATACATATACATATACATATACATATATATATATATATATATATATATATATATATATATATATATATATATATATATATATATATATATATATATATATATATATATATATATATATATATATATATATATATGTAGTGGCGGCAAACAATCATATGGCTCCTGAGTCTGATACCAGTGATTCGGATCTGAATCGATACAAATTTATGTCAGTCTGTTTGAGTCGCAAGTCAAGTCATACTTTGTGAGCTCCGAGTCTGAATTGAGTCAAATCAAATAATTTTGACCTGCTCTGAATCATGAGTTTAATCAGATCTCAAGATCTATGAGTCACATGTGAGTCGACTAAAAAAATTTGAGTAGAGCACAGGTCTGCATGATACAGTAGGTAGGCACACTTCAACTTAGGCCTATTTACCCAGGTGCCTAGGTACCTACCTAGGTGTCTATGTACCTACCTAGGTGCCTAGGTAAATTTGCAGTATTAGGTGTCTTTTTTTAGTTTTTATAATTTTTCTTTGGAATACCATGTATATGGATGTGGCTAAAATGGTGGGACCAATTATTTTCTGTGCAAATGCTTACTTTTCAGGTTGCTAGCAAAATAATAAAAAAAGGGGTGTTGAGTTATGTAACATATCATAACAAGAAATGTTAAACAAATAAAATACAAATGCAACATAACGTAACCTAGCCTAGCGGAACTTTGGAGGACAAAAAATTCAAAACAAAAATTATACAAATATCAAGCAATTTATGTTCTGGAAATTCTCAAAATGAAAAAAATAACCCAGCCTAACTTAACCTAAGCTGTTTTTGAAGAAAAAATCATTTTTAAAGAAGAACCTTGTATTCTTTGACAACACATTCAACCACTAGGTCATACATATAGCGTCTCCAGCCTCTCACTGTGACTGGTTGCCTATGGATTCAGTAATGCTGCCGGTTGCAAGATTTGAACCAAAAATCTTGGAATCAAGAGTCTGATACTCCACCAACCGAGCTATTGTGGCCCAAATTTTGGTTTGATTTTTGTTTCAGTGTTTTTAAAATAAACTTTCTGGTATTATTGTGCTTTAAGGTGGTAACAAGAAGAGTTTTGACACACATTTCCTCCATAAAGCAAACAAATGGGTCAGGTTTGGTTAGGTTAGGTTAGTTTACATTTTTTGAAGTTGGAAAATGTTTCAATTTTTTCCCATTTTTCTTCATTCGCACAGAAAATAAATCCCGTCATCTTTATCACGTTCATAAACATGGTAATCCAAAGATAAATAAAAAAACAAACAAAAAACACTTTATAAAACAAATTCACATGTGCTCAGGTACCTAGGTACCTACCCGGTTGCCTAGGTACCTACCGGGGTGCCTAGGTATCTACCCGGGTGCCTAGGCACCTACCCGGGTGCCTAGGTACCTACCCGGGTACCTAGGTACTTACCCGGGTGCCTAGGTACCTACCCAGGTGCCTAGGTATCTACCCGGGTGCCTAGGTACCTACCCGGGTACCTAGGTACCTGCCCGGATGCCTAGGTACCTACCCCGGTGCCTAGGTACCTACCTACCCGGATACCTATGTACCTACCCGGGTGCCTAGGTACCTACCCGGGTACCTAGGTACCTACCCGGGTGCCTAGGTACATACCCGGGTGCCTAGGTACATACCCAGGTGCCTAGGTACCTACCCGGGTGCATATGGACCTACCCGGGTGCCTAGGAACCTACGCGGGTGCCTAGGTACCTGCCTACCTAGGTACCTACGATGTTGGTGCATTCTTTGATATCTGGTTTCACATTGGTACATGTCTTGCCTATATACATAGGTAGGTAAGTACCTGAAGATGCGCAAACTGAGAACAACTGCGATAACTACACCAAACTACTCACCTGCCTCTACCGAACCCGACTGGCAAAACCACAAGACTGCGGGTTAAGAAACGGGACAGCGAGCACTCGCGGCCGGCCATATTTACTTATGCAAGAAAAGCCACGGCTATCAAAATAATCAGAGAAAGGATAATATCCACCTCTTTCACGTCCTCATTTGCGGTCACACTGTATATATCTCCATAAGCAAGTTTAGTAATTATACCTACTAAAGTTCTGGAAGTTTAGAAATATTCATACTAAACTCACTTCCCTCTCAGTAAATATACCTACGAAACTTCTCGATGATGTGTTGAGATGTCATAGGTGTAGCTGCTTGCATGCCAAACATCAGACAAACCGTAGGGGCCGGTCAAGTCGCACCCGTTGTCCCTCATGCTAAGGACTATGTGATATAATGCATTATATCAAAAACAGAATCCATGAGAATGCTGCTCAAAAAGTTGGAGACAAATATTTTCAGGACGGGTAGTTTTGTATTCAGCTTGACACGGGGAGTCATTTAAGTAGAGGCATGACCGCATTCGCTCAGATCTGCATTTTGGTGACTGATCCCACGCCATGTATTGGGAGGGATTATGAATGCACCCGCGAAAGTTCCTCGGCAGTGTCATAGTTGTAGCTGCTCGCATGCCAAAAATCAGACAAACCGTACGGGCCGGTCATATCGCACCCATTGGCCACCATGCTAAGGAACATGTGAAATAATGCTTTATGTCAAAAACAGAACCTATAAGTATGCTGCTCAAATAGTTGGCACAATATATTTTCAGGAAGGGTACTTTTGAGTGCAGCTTGACACGGTGCCAATTCAGATGAAGCATAACCGCATTCACTCAGATCTAGATTTTGGTGAATGTTCCCACCCCCTTGTATTGGGTGTGAATATGAATGCACCCGGGAAATTTACTCAGAAATACATGTGTCGGAGGTGTAGCTGTTCGCATGCCAAAAATCAGACAAATCGTAATTGCTGGTCATATCGCACCCATTGGCCCCATGAGAAACATAGCATTACGTCAAAAATCGAATCCGTGAATATGCAGCTGAAAAAGTTGGCAACATATCTTTTCAGGAAGGGTAGTTTTGAGTACAGCATGACACGGGGAGTCACTTGACATGAAGCATGACCGCATTCGCTCAGATGTGCATCTTGGTGAATGTTCCCATCACCATGTATTGGGTGGGAGTATCAATGCACCCGCAAAATTTCCTTGGAAATGCACGTGTTGGACGTGTGGCTGCTCGCATACTAAAATCAGACAAATTGTAGGGGCCGGTCATATTGCACCCATTGTCCCCCATGCTAAGGAATATGTGAAATAATGCATTATGTCAAAACAGAATCCATGAGTATTCTGCTCAAAAAGGTGTAAACATATATTTTCAGGAAGGGTAGTTTTGAGTTCCCTTTGAAAAGGGTAGTCAATTGAGTTGAAGCATGACCAAGTTCGCTCAGACCTGCATTTTGGTGAATGTTCCCACCCCCTTGTATTGGGTGGGAATGTGAATGCACCGGGAAATTTCCTCGGAAATGCAGGTAGCGGAGGAGGAGCTGCTCGCATGTCAAAAATCACACAAATCGTTGCGACCGGTCATATCGCACCCATTGGCCCCTATGCTAAACCCTATGAGAAACATATCATTACGTCAAAATCCGAATGCATGATAATGTAGCTCAAAAAGTTCGTAACATATAAGTTCCGGGCCGTCTTTCTGCTTTTTTCGCTTTCTGCTTCAAAAAGCATCTTTTTGCTTTTTTCGCGTGTCTTCTGGAAGCATGTTTGACAGTTGGGTGTGACATTTTCACCCGTTATTTGTCACAAATGTGTCCTCTGGCGGCACTTGGAACATTAGAAATTCCATTTGACGGTGGGATACGTTGGATAAACTAATTGCGAAATGATTGAAGATTTGATGCAGACCGGGGCGTATTCTGTACGGTTAGTGCCATCAGTTTGTATGTCTCATAATTTTTTTCAAGCGGCTAAATCGGGTGGGGAAATTGACGAGTCAGAATATTTCTCCTGTGTAAGCTGATCACACGAAAGCATTTTAAGGCGTTGTTCGCGTGCCTGATCGAGGCATATTTGACATTTGGGTCTGAAATGTTTCACTGGTTAATTTGCGCAAATGTGCCTTCTGGCGGCACTTTGAACAATCGATTTTGAATGTGCGGGAACGATGCAGTGAATATACGAAATCCGATAAGAACAGGGGCGTCGATTTGTATCCTTTTGTGGGGGCCGTGGCCCCACCAATGTTGATCTTGGCCCCCCCATGTTGATTTGGGCCCCCCAATAACCTATGCTATTTTATGCTGATAAGAAAGCTAAAGGGAAAAAATGAAAAACACCATGCTAGGTAAGTAGAAACATTGATGTTAACCAGCACATTTTGTACTGAAAAGAAACAGATTTGGATTAGATAGTGGACTGACCCTCCACCTTTTGCTGAAAAATGTAAAATTGTGTGCAAAAACAAACAAAATAGCTGAAATTCCCTCCACTGTGGAAGTATAGCTTACATCATAAAATGTCGAGATTAGCGATGCTGATGCATTTTAAACCAGATTTTCTGAAAGAAAATTTGCTAAGCAACTAAACACCAATTGCATGGTCATACTGATGTTTGTACACACCAGCAGGGGTGTCGATTTGTATCCTTTTGTGGGGGCCATGGCCCCCCAATGTTGATTTGGGCCCTGCCCTCAATAACCTATGCTATTTTTATGCTGATAAAAAGTGAAAGAGGAAAAAAAGAAGAGAAAAACACTGCTAGGTACATAGAAAATGTAGTTGATGTTAACCAGCACATTTTGTACTGAAAGGAAACAGATATGGATTACATAGTGGGCTGACTCTCCACCTTTTGCTATGAAATTCAAAATGGAGTGTAAAAAAAAAATTGCTGGATTTCCCTCCCCTGTGGAAGGACAACTTACATCATAAAATGTTAAGAATAGCTGATGCTAATGCATTTTAAACCAGATTGTTCAACAAAAAAAAATGTTCAGCCACAAAACAACAATTGCATTGTCATACTGATGTTTGTATACACCACCAATGGCAAAACCACATGCATATGGAGCTTGAATAAGGTTCATTCCATTCTCACTTTCCAGTCATTGTCAAACATGCATACCAGTGAGTGAACCAGTGAACAACAATCACAGTTATCATTGAGATTGTGGATATACAAACTAGAATTATCTTCAACAGCCCACCCATCACACCATCAGCTTGATATTTACCTGGTGCCTACCTAGGTACCTACATGCCCAGTGACAATGTGGATATTATTTTACTTTCTGCCATAGCGTTGTTTACACTAGATATGTAACCGAATGTGCCGCATATCGGCAGGAAATGTCGCACTGTTCAAATATACCACTGGATATGGATGCAACGTTTTGATGACGTCACAAACAGTCACAGTGATACGACTTATTCGCCCATCGGGAAACCGGACGATGTTGCAACATTACATATGACTCAGTGCAGCGTGAAACTGCCATGAGATCATCGCAGTGGCTTCAGATCATCAGTACCTCTTCAAATAGATCCATATGCATGCATTCAATTTTGATATGGGGAATCCAAGTCTCAAACTGAACCAACGAGAGCCATGTGTGAGCCAATCTGCCAGCTTATGACACCATGAAAGACAAAACTCAGCAATAAGCTGCATGGACACTGCATTATAATTGATATTCCTGAGCAATATGTACTAAGTTATGGCGCACATGACTTCCAAAGCAAACCTTAAAAGGTACACCAAAGTTAGCCTTCAAGCCTTGGTGACGTCACAGCTTTTTCCTCATATATTGCAGAAATTGGTAGCATCAGGCATGTTTCAATTTCGCTGCGCATGGGGGGGGGAGAGTGATTTTTTAGGCGTGCCGGACCACAAAGGTGATTTGCGCCGCCTCTAAAGCGAGTACGTTACATGCCTGTCTATAATAGCGAGTGTTTGCGATCAAGGTGCAGGCAGGTGAACATTTACGTTAAGGGAATTTTACGTTATAGTTTGTGTGATATTTTAGGTGCTGAAGGCGGGGGCTGATATGGGGACATGTCTAAATGGTTTTAATTTTACTTTGCTCCTCCACAAAATAATTTGTAGTTTTGGTGGGGGTGGGGCTGCGCATGCGACGTGCGAAGTTTATGCACATTGCCCATATAGTTTTGCACGTTACATGATTTTTTCTCGACAAAATGGAGGACTACCAGGGGGGGGGGCGATTTGTATCCTTTTGTGGGGATCATGGCCCCACCAATGTTGATCTTGGCCCCCTCAATGTTGATTTGGGCCCCCCCAATAACCTATGCTATTTTATGCTGATAAGAAAGTTAAAGGGAAAAAATGAAAAAATATCATGGTAACTAGAAAGATTGATGTTAACCAGCACATTTTGTACGGAATAGAAACAGATTTGGATTAGATAGTGGACTAACTCTCCACCTTTTGCTGAAAACTGTAAAATTTTGTGCAAAAAAACAAACAAAATAGCAGTATTTGCCTCCACTGTGGAAGTACAGCTTACATCATAAAATGTTGAAATAAGCAATGCTGATGCATTTTAAACCAGATTGTCTGAAGAAAAAATCCGCTAAGCAACTAAACAACAATTGCATGGTCATACTGATGTTGGTACACACCACCAATGGCAAAACCACATGCATATGGAGCTTGAACATCATTAATTCCATTCTCAATTTCCAGTCATTGTCAAACTTGCATGCAAATCATGGTTATCATTGATATTGTGGATATACAAACTATAATTATATTCAGCAACCTACCCATCACACCATCAGCTTGAAATTTACAAAGGTACCTACCTACCTACATACCCAATGACAATGTGCATTGAAATTGATATGGCGCTACCCAATCTCAAACTGAACCAACAAAAGCCACGTTTGAGCTAATCTGCCAGCCTATGAAAACACGAGAGCAAAGTCAGCAAGAAGCCGTATAGACACCTCATTTTAATTGATATTCCTGAAGAAAACAATGGTTAGTAAGGTATTGCCACACATTACTTCCCAAACAAACCCTAAAGAGTCATACAAGACCAGTGTCTGGTAGCGGCCAAGGCCTGTAGCGGCATTAAATGCCCCCCCCCCCACGATACTATTACCTTAGAAGGTACATCAAAATTCGCCTTCAAGATTTGGTGACGTCATAGCTTTTTTCTCTGATATTGCAGATATTGGTAGCATCAGGCGTGTTTCAATTTCAATGCGCATGAGAGAGTTAGAGCATTTTTCATTTTTCAATTTTCAAAGTTTAAAGAACTTAACCAAGCCGAACCTAACCTATTTTAAGTTGCTGTTGAATAAAAAATGATTGGTAAACTTACAGTTTAAGGTGATTTTTTGTTTGTTATAATTTTTCTTCAGAATACCATGTTCATGACGGTGACTAAGACGATGGGACCACTTATTTTCGGTGCAAATATATTTAATTTTAATTTGGAAAAAATGCCAAATTGTCCAACTGAAAAACTTAAACCAACCTACCCTAACCAATCCTAACCAATTTGTTTGCTTTACGGTGAAAAATGTGCGTAAACACTTTTCTTGGTTGGTTGGTTAGTTGTTTGGGCTTACGGCCGCATTGACTGCGTGGGTCATACAGCGCCCACAACACTTTCCTTGTTCCTTAAAGCACAATAATACCAAAAAGTTTTTAAAAAACAAAAAACAAACATGTTCAGACTTTTGTTTTCTTCAAAAGCAGCTTAGGTTAGGTTAGGTTGGGTTAGGTTTCTTTTTTAAGCTTGAGAATTTTCAGAAAATAAATTAATTGACATTTTAATTTTTTAATTTTTTTTTGTTCTCAAACGATAGGTTAGGCTAGGTTAGGTTAGGGTTTGTTGCATTAAAGAAAAAAACATTTATGTTTTATGTTATGTTACCGAAATCAAAGCCCTTTTTGGTAATATTTTGCTCACAACCTGAAAAGTAAGCATTCACAAAGAAAATAAGTGGATCAAATCATCTTAGTCACCTTCATAAACATGGTATTCTGCAGAAAAAAAAATTTTAAAAAAGGAAAAAAAGAACACCTTAAACTGCAAAGTTACCAATGAATTCGAAATTTTTGGGGAAACTTTTTTGGAAATTTTTTGAAAAGTTTTCCCACTTGGAAAGCCTAAACTAACCGAACTTAGCCAAATCTAACCCATTTGTTTGCTATATGGAATTAAATGTGTGTAAAAACTTGTCTTGTTACCACCTTAAAGCACAATAATACCGGTTTAGCTAGGCTAGGCTAGTTTAGTTGCTGAACTTCGAAAAAAAAAAATTCAAACATAAAACAAAATCGGAAATTTTCCTTCAAAAGGAGCTGACGTTAGGTTCGGTTAGGTTGGGTTCGGTTGTTCAATTTATACAATTTTCAAAATGTACCTCGCTTAATTTTTGTTTCTATTTTTTTCTCCAAAGCAGGGGCGTCGATTTGTATCCTTTTGTGGGGGCCATTGCTCGACCAATTTTGATCTTGGCCCCCTCAATGTTGATTTGCCCTCCCCCCAATAACATATGCTATTTTTATGCTGAGAAGAAAGTTAAAGAAAAAAAGCAGAAAAGAACACCATGCGACTTAGGTAGCTTAGTTGATGCCAAACAGCACATTTTGTACTGAAATGAAACAGATTTGAATTGGATAGTGGATTGACTCTCCACCCTTTGCTGTAAAATTGACAACTTTGTGGAAAAAAACAAAGGAGTTGGATTTCCTTCCAATTTGCAAGCACGACTTACATGATACAAGCACCCTTAATCCTTGGCAACGCGGTACATAGTTTATCGTCGCTTTACCGAGGCTTATTTACTGACGCACCCGAGCAGAAATCGGGCATATTCCAAATTCGGTGGAGAAATTCGGCGCAGCCTGGCAATCACACTCGTGACGTCACAGCTCAGAAATATGGGCCTGTGGCGGCTGCAGAAGTGACAAACACCTGCTTGTAAGTTATATAAGGTCAAAGCCCATCACCAAATGTGTCTGGAGAGACTTGATAGACACTTGCGCGCAATAAATGCCACAAATCGTGGTGGGCGTTTCTCAGAACATCCAAATAAAAAATTCCAGTTACAAAAATTCCAGCGCCTAAAGTCTAAATTTGAGGTTGCAGTCGACAAATGTGACGGACGTGAGACATTCTTGATGCAATTGCGCGCAGTGTTTAATCCGTAGCCCAATCTCAAGTGACGTACTGATTCGTTTTTGTACTTCGCACTTTCTGATGTATCTGCATATTGGTGTGATTATAAATAGTGAATAAATAGCCTGCTGCTATTTAATTCCCAAAGGAACAGTAGTTGAAGAAATAGGCATGTAAGCTTGAACAAGAACATCCAAATAAAAAATTCCAGTTACAAAAATTCCAGCGCCTAAAGTCCAGTCCATGCCTTTTTCTGATTTGTGCTCAGGGTTTCCATTTTAATATCACATAACTATCACCTATGTCTTCATGAAGGGCTGTTTTTAGTTTACTTTTATTAATATTTTCACTCCACTGTACCTGGTGCTTTTTCTGTCCTGGATTGGGGCACCTAGTGTTGCATTTCCGTCCAGGAGTTGGCACACCTTTTGGTAAATTTACAGCTTAAGGCAATTTCTGATTTCTTGATTTGTTTAATGCAATGTTTAAGAATGTGATGAACATGATGTTACAGCTCATTTTGGTAAAGTTGTGTTTTAAGGTGTTTTATGAATTCGTGGAATGTATCATTTCAATGCAATGTTTATGAATGTGACCCAAATGATGGGACTACTCATTTTCTATACAAATGCCTACATTTCAGGTTGTGAGCAAAATAACACCAAAAAAGGCTTTGAATTAGGTGTCGTAGGATAAGCTATTCTTTTTAAATCAAATAGAAATACAACATAACCTAACCTAGCCTAGCCTACCCTCCCTTTGGAGAAAACAAAACCAAAACATCAAGTTGTAAAAATTTCAAGCAATGTATTTTTTTACAACAAGAAATGTAACCCAACTTAACATGTTGAAATGTAAAAGAACAATAACATGTTGAAAGTACTATATTTTCAGGAATGGAATCCTGTGCTGATGATATTTTCTGTAATAAATCTGCAAATCAGATCTACATCATTAGTGTTAATAAATATGAATAATTCATAGAAATGCATACACCGGTTTGTGGACAAGAAGCTATTCTGATGATTTCTGATGTATTGGAACATGACAAATGTTTCATGATAGAAGCAGGAAATGTTAAAGTACTTATATCTCAATAATTGGTCAGTTCACTAACAAGCAGCAAATTCACTCAAATAGCACTCAAAACACCAGGCGGCCCACTCTTTTTGCAAGTTTAAAATCGATGACAGTGCTTTCTTGAATCATGTTTAAAGCACATGAAGGAAATGTATTGCTGACACTTGTAAGGAACTGATGTGCAATCTGCAATCTGCTCTCGATCGTGCAATCTGCGGAAAAAAACACGTTGAGCAACCGCAGTGGCGTACTAAAGGGAAAAGTTCCCCTCCCTAATGTCAGGCACCAATGAAATACTTTCACCCACTGTCATTACTATTCAGGTCTGCAGTGCTCTGATGCTCCATCAATGCCGGTGTGTTTTAGCCTGCATCTGATCGCTGAAGTATTTTTATTTAAGCCGGTGTGTGTTTGTTGGTGTGTGGAGTGAGGAGGAGGGTGACGGTGACGGTGACGGTGACGATAGATCCGAGCCCACTATATGGCACGGCAGTCGCATGCTATTACTCAGAGTTGTTATGTTGACATGTACTGAGCACTGCTCTTTTAATTATGTGACTTCACCACTTATTGGACGATTTTCCCCGTTGGTGAGGATGCTGAATAATCATAAACATACACATCGTCGAATAAAAATAGGAATTTCTTAGATCCGAAAATATAGTGGGCGAAATCCGACGAGTTTTTTTTTGTGGGGGGGGGGTCTAGTGCGTTGGCACTTCGGCCCCCCAATGTTTTTCAAAAATCGACACCCCTGGATAAGAATGAAGAATTGTTTCTCATGGGGACCTATTCTGTCCGGCAATTACCATGTATTTTGGACAGCTCTTTATTTTTTTGAAAGCGGATAAATCGGGTTGAGAATGTGACGACTTAGAATATTTCTCCAAGGGTAGGTGATCATGGGAAAGCAGCTTTGCATTTTGTTGGCGTGTCTTATGCAAGCATGTTTGACGTTTGGGTCTGAAATTTGCACCCGTTATTTTTCAGAAATGTGTCTTCTGGTGGCACTTGGAACACTCCAAATTACATTTGACGGTGGGACACGTTGAATAAACGAATTCCGAAGTCATTCAAGATTTCATGCAGACAGTGGCATATTCTGTCTGGTAAGCGCCATGCATTTTCGACGTCCCAATACTTCTTTGAAGCGTCTAAATCGGGTTGGGAAATTGACGAGTCAGAATATTTCTCCTGAGGAAGCTGATCACACGAAAGCATGCTGGGCCGTTGTTCCCGTTTCTGATAGAGGCATATTAAACACATGGGTGTGACAATTTTAATTCGTTATTTCTTGCAAATGTGGCTTCTGGTGGCACTTGGAACAATTGATTTTCAATGTGCGGGACGGATGCGGTGAATAAACGAAATCCAAAAAGAATGAAGATTTCTTCCTGTCGGGGACCTTTTCTGTCCGGGAAGTACCATGCATTTTTGACAGCTCATTATATTTTGAACGCAGCTAATGACAGATGATTGACAGATGATTTTAATCTGTCCCGTTGACAGATTATTTTAATATGCCATCTGAAACAACTTATCCGGGATTGATGGAGGATATTTTTTAGTCTTTATTTTGGTATTATTATATATATCTTATTTAAGTATTTTTACGAGTTAATTTTGTAATTGCGTGTGCATTCAGAAAGTTGTCAAGCTTTGAATATGGCATATTTCAGGGACATCTCAATAGATACAGATAGCGAGCAGCCAACGGAACATATTTGCTCTGATGGAATTGAGTTCAAACGTTTCCGCAAATTGCATTTTACATATTTGTCGATGTCGGCATGTTTTGTTCTTGTAAGCCTGCCAGTTCTGAATTTTGTTTGCATCAAGTTTCCCTTCCCTTATCATTCTTTTCATTTTCGACGCTGATTGTGACAAACATATCTTTAAAAATCGGAGATACTAAAAAATACGTTTGGAAAAATTTAAGCTTCAAAATTTCACAACCGAAGCCACACCTCTGGTAATGTGAGGATGCTCGCGTTTTCAATGGGGCTTACCGATACTTCAGCAGCAATTTTTTGTTTGTTATTCGCGTTGTATGGCGACGATAAGAATCGATACAGTGACTATCACAATTCCTTGTGGCGTCTATGTACATCGAAAAATCACCACGTCCTCTTTACACCAGGCGTTTCCGAAAACTGATTCGTAAACTGTTCCGACTCTGCCAAGCCTGTTATCGTTTCCTTCCCGATGGGAACCCCTCTGTTGTCCGTCATTATCAACGCCGGCGCCTTTATCTCCCTCGGAACCGTCACCAGGCTGGAGAGCATTGAGCTATGCACGGGTAGGGAGCACGGATATATGTATGAAGTACGGATGGGGGGGGGGAGGGAGGATATACGCGAGACAAACACCTCGGCTTTTATTTGTCTTTAACACATAGTCATCAGTAATCCACAGAGACGCAACGCTTGTTCTTCAGCACAAAATGATAAACCTGACTTACACTCGATCGCTGACATAAAGTGATCCTCATGTTTGTTATAGGTACCTACCTACCACGCCAGATGCAATATGTAGGTAATAGAACCTGATTCAACGGGGTCGGGTTGCGCTTTGTCCATGCTTGGTGTTACTAAATACGTATCAGTTGTTCAGAAGTACAGTTGCGTCGCTACGCGTAAATAAACCCATGGTTGACGCATCGGTTATTAGTTACCTTGAACTTCGTGATGTTTTTTTTAAGGGAAACTGTAATATCTACATTACAAATGATTGATTTCTTTTGGTTTTGGAAAAACGTGTTCCAATCACATGTATGTATGTCATTGTTCTACCTCATGTAGCTTTCCAATGGAAGAGAGCTTACACGAATTCCGTCCTACACGGAAAAAGCAAAATAAAAAATTCATGAAGCAACAATGGACGGCCAGATCGGATATTTATCAGAACGTTTTTTTTTTGTTGGGGTAACTAAATCATGCCCACTATTATTTACGCCGTCAACTTTGTCAATTTCGATAGGCTAGGGTTCACGGGAGTTCACGAGGTCAAGAGGTCAAATGTAGGAAACACTCATATTATATTTCGGGAATGTTTCAGTTCAGGCTTTTTCTTCTGAAACATACATATAAGTTGCCATCCTTTCCGCTTCTTATTGATGCAATATCCATCGCCAAACCAACCCGTTATTTGACAAAAAAATAATGCCGGAGGGTATATCTCAAAAACCGTTGGCCGAATCTGGCCGAAATTTGCACAGCTGTATTCAGAGCCAAAGACTAAAAGCAAACTTTGGTCTCAATAAGTAATTATGGGGTGAAGTGCATTGGCCGATCTGTCGTGGAACACGCTAGTAGTCCCCGTTGTAATTCGGTGTTTTACTTCCACTTCGTAATTATACTTTTACTTCGTACTTCTAATCCAAATGTCTTCATTGAATAGATTCTGGGATCAGAGTCTTTGCTAAGGAGAGATTGATACCATGAGCCCACCATCTGACCTAACCATTTCTGTTGAACGACATAATTTGAATTTAATGTTTACCGTGCTGTCAATGCCACTACGCAGCTAACCAGCTGAAGATCCACTCGGATCAGCTGCCATGCTCATCATGTGCCTTCTCAGGTCACATGAAAAGTATCACTCGTCACATCATCACTTCATATCACTCCTCATGTGACCTTGTCAGGTCGCATCACGAGCGTTTAATCCTCTCGGAAGATTCTGAGATTCTGAGAAGCGTTATCGCACTTGAAGTTGATATAATAGGGTGCGGACTTCATCATGGTACCAATGACTCCAAAACAAATGCTGGAAATAAGTATTTTGCTAAGTTGGATGCCAACACTGATAATACCCAGACATCTCACTTAGAAGGTTCGATGTGTGTGCTATGCTCAAATATGAAAATCCATTTAAATGTGGAAATGTTTACGTTCATACTGCACGTAACGCAATGGATGTAGTGTGACCATGGGCGTAGGAACGCTTCAAAAAGTGGGGGGTGGGGCCAGGTGCCAAATTATTTTCCTTACCAGGGGTGGGGTAGCGTGCGTTCCGACAAAAATTCGTTTGAACCACTAGGTATTAAGTCAAATAATTCGGGAAAAAATCAGCGGCTGAAACAAAGGCTACTGAAACCTTAATTATCATACAAAAGAAGTCAATATCCGCAGCCTGGGTGCATTCGCGAAAAATGTCGTTACAAGTATACACATTTTGAGTCATTGGTTGTTCAAAGTTTATCATTTTCTCATGCAATTTATTTTCAATTATGGAAAAGTGGGTGTGGGGGGGGGGGGAGCAGCTACCATTGCTGGCCCTACCTCTTTGAAAAGTGGGGGGGGGCATGGCCCCACCGGCCCCCCTGTTCCTACGCCTATGATTGTGACAGTAATTTTTATGTTTCAATAATCAAAATAAATGTAAATGTTGAAGTGCATGGCAGCTAGGACAAATGCCATATACAATACGTTCCTATGTAATATCAAGGCAAGGAACTTGCACTTGCGAATTGTACCTTGATTGTTTTACGTTCCTGCCCACAGCCCTTATAATTTTATACTGCAGGCGATATTAATGAAATCGATATTCACAGTCAAAGAACCCCAGTGGGACTCTAATATGAATGTATTTTAGTACTGGCCGACACATCATCTGCTTTATTATAGGGTCTGTTCCCGTGGCTCCACCAGAAGGAACTCAGCAGAGGTTAGTTGAGGCTAGTTGAGACTTGTCCACGGGAACGACCGGTGGAGCTTGGTGGAGAAATCAGCTGACAGTGGTGTGAATTCCGCGACAAAAAGGAAGCATTTGGCTCTGTATCATAAATTGGGCAAACTGCCCTTCAAATGCTTGTCCAGATGATCGCACAATGTACAGTGTGCCTTGTTATACAAAGTCCCAAATTTGTCTTTATTTCTGGGTATGTAAGTGTCCTCAGAGACTGCGGGGAGCACAGATGCTCTTTTCGCCTATGGGATGAACCAGGCAATCTCTCTTCCTTCTCGGTTGAGCATCGTCTCCCCCTGTTTTGCGGTTGGTTACAGGCTGCCTTCTTAACGTACAGCACATAATCTCGTGTCTGGACCCGCCGGGCTCCCTCGGCCCCGAGGCGCTTCTCTGCCCGATGCTGACTTTTCCTCATCTCAACTTGCCCGACCTCGTCGATCGGGCTCGAGCAGGATTTTAGTCGGCGCTGGGAGAACGGCGGTACTTCTGGGCACGGGGATTGTAACGGATCCGGCCGGTAAAGTAACATCTTCCCCTTAGGCCGAATGACGTAGATCAAAGGCCTCAAAAAGGATGTTTAGTGGTCTGCATCTGCTACTTAGACTATTGTTCATAGTTGTAGTAATTTCATATTTCCTTTGCGAAGGATGTTTCTAGTATTCAGTTGATTCATGAAGATGAGATTCATATGATGGAGGACGTTGTTTACGCGCAAATATATGGCACAATTGCGCCGTGATTGAGCTCAACTGAAAAATCACAATTGGACCCTGCTCCTGGGCTGGTGGAGCTTTTGCTCCAGTGGGGAGGTTGGTGGATAAAAATATCCACCAGACTTGCGACGGGAACGACCAGTGGAGGTTAGTGGAGCCACGGGAACAGACCCATACTCTTCTCATAACATAACATAAGGTGTGAATATCCATACATCTGTTGCACTACATTAACTTCTGAATTTGTCGTGTTGTTGTAAGGTCATTTCCAAGTATGCATGACTTTAAAAAATGAAGTGCTGCGATGCGATATGTGCAGCTTATACTCAGTTACGGGTTGCAGGGAATTTTCACGTATTCAATTTTGTGCATGATGTTTTTTAAAAGAAAATTTAGATGCCTAAAAAGTATTGGGGAAGCTACCATTGTTGCCCCCCCCACACACTTTGAAAAGTGGGTGGGTCATCCCCCATGTTCATACGCCTACGAGAAAAAGGCGCTCCCTCGGGAAGGCTAGAGCACCTATCCGAACCCCTCTCTATCAACACAACGAATGTTTTTCAGCCAAAGCCACCCCTCAGAACAAGAAGTGCCACTTTAGAATGCTCGCGTACAATACCCGCTTAACGAATGCTTAGCTGAAGACAAGGAATCCTGGCGGTCAGAGGCGCAGACAATGGGGGAGGGGCGGCACACTCCCCTGGCAACCAAAAACACACTAGATGAAACAAAAATTTACCACGCGAAATCCAACATTTTCTGGGTGCTTTGCGCCGAACGCTCTCTCTGTTTCATGACTTTCTTTTGGGTCGCTGGGTCGCCCTCCTTAAGAAAACCCTGGCGGCGCCACTGCCCGCAGTGGCGCCAGTCCAGACGAGTATCCATCACCATGAGGACTCCTAGATCTGCTCATGTTCTGGATGCAGAATCCAGTGGTGCATCCAGGAATTGTCATGGGGACAATCGTCTGGAGGGGCACCACTACTAAAGTACCTTGAAGAGCGCCTTTGTTTAAAATCCATTGAGCGGGGATCTGGGCTGCACTCGAGCACAATTTCCCTTTGGCGCCTTTTCTTCCAATTTGAGGAAAAGGCCTGTTCTTGGAATTTGGGCAAGGTGCACTCAAGCCTTCTCCGAGGGGCCCTTGTCCCTTTTCCATCAACCCCCCTCTTGCCTTGCCTACTCCAGGGGGAAGGCACAGCACAAGCCACAGTGCCCTCTGGATCCGCCTCTGACAGAACTCGCTCCGGGATATAGATGCATATAACAGCGATGAACAGGTGCATTTAAGCATGAAGTGGTGCACAGACGCGCAGCTTTTCATACTATTGGGTGTCATCTCCCCTCCCCATATTGATGAGGTTTAGCATGGGATATACGTGGGACTTGCATACCTTTTCGCGTTTCTAGTAAGACTAGCGTGATCAAAATTATTTCCCTGGAACATTTCATAAAAATTCTGCTCCCGAGCGCAGACCAGATCACATGATAATTGCTAAATCTTTACAGTCCACACCACACCTAACTGCGTTTGTGTCGCAAACCTGAGGACATTTTAACGTTAGTGCTTCTACTTTTGCAGACAAAAACAAAAGCATAACATGATAATCGAACTCTTCCACATTACTCCTTCCACTGAAGGCAATCTTACACAGAATGCCGCATCCTTTTAGTAGAGAGCGAGGAATAGCTGAGCGGTGAGCCCTCAGCCACCAAAACCTCGGCAATTCTGCATATAGGAATTGTACCTGGTGGCATCAAGCTTTGACAAAAAATGCGTTCATTCACACCAGCACATTATCAGGAAACCAAGTCACACATTTGACGATAGACCAACGACTATCCACGGACGCAGAAGTTGGGAAGTGATTGGTGGGGCCCGCAGCGCATACAGATGAGAGTTGCCAATTTGGTTGGTGTGGCTCATTTCAAAGGATCCCATGTGAACAGAGCAATAAGTTGGTGAGGCCAAAGCCCCACCAAGGACAGCGTATCACAACCTCCACAGGTCATAAACTCCACAAAATCAACATACCCAAAACGGTCGTAACCTATACAGTTCACAACCCTCCACAACTCCGAAGCGGTCATAGCCTCCACAACTCACAACCTCCACAGATTCAATAACTCCATAATTTCCTAGAAGCATCACTTCAGCTAGCTATCGCTAGGTAGCAGCACGGTCTAGGTATTATAACAACGAATATGGAATGAATGTCACGAAATTGAATGTTGAAGTATAGTAACCTAACCTAACCTAGCATAACATGACATAGCCTAAGATAATACCTAGACCGTGCTGCTACCTAGCGATAGCCAGCTGAAGTGATGCTTCTAGGAAACTATGGCGTTCTTGAATCTGCGGAGGTTATGATCGCTCCGGAGTTGCGTAGGTTGTGAACTGTGGACGTTATGACTTGTGAGGGTTACGACCGCTTCGGGTATGTCGAATTTGTGGCGGTTATAACTGTGGAGGCTATCACCAAGCGCATAGAGAACTGCGTTCGTGTGACCACCTATTACAAAATATGCAGTGTTCGGACCTGTCCCGACACAGCGCTGCTCCGTACCCACCCGTATGACCACCCATTACACAATATGCAGTGTTCGGACCTGTCCCGATACACACAAAGTTGCACCGTACCCACCCGTGTATTTTCCTCATTCGGCTTCTCACAGAACGGAGCCGTCGCGGCTGCCAACCAAGACAGTGACACGTGTCAGTGGAAGGCTCGACACTGGCGCTGGGGTCAGCAGCGGCCGCAGAAGGCGTCTGACCTAGACGCCTCTGGAAGGCATTGGTGATGCAAATCACAATTAGTCAGAGGCGTATCAGTGCACGTGAAAACACACATCCGGCGCCGTTCTTCACCTTCAGTCAGCGCGCCGTCTCGTCACTCTCCGCGCCCCACCAATGCTGAATACTTCTGAGCTTCAAACTATGGAACGGTGATACAAGTGGCCAGCAAAATAAGTATTCAACACTTGAGATGAATTTTCGCTGCATTGATGACATCCAATTACTCATAACACAGCAATGAACGTACGCACCATGTGAAAAAGTAGACACCACACATTAGGTATTCTACAGCATTGTAGGAATCCACACAACTCGTTTTCGAAAAAAAAGAGGAGCACACCCATGCTTCTCCCCTCTCCCTGCGTATGAGATTAGATATGAGCAGACAATACAACTGGGTAAGCAAAAATAGCACACACATGCATGCCCCACTGGGGTAAATGTGAAGATGGACAATATTCCAGAAAACCCCAACAGCAGAACGCGAACAGCTGCCGGTCACGTTGCAGACAAACTAGATCCTTGTCAAATCACAACACGCTGCGTAAAATATCAACGGACAACAGCATCAAATAGCGATCGAATAGGAATAAGGATCGCCAGTGGATAGGAATAAGGAAATAACAAGGAAGGCCAGTGCTATCTGCGCCACGTACGTCGATGCAGGCTTGTTTGACGGACGATGCGGTCGCTGGAGATGCAAGTTTCCATAATACTATTGCTAGTTGCATAGTGAGACCGCCGAATCAGAAAATCACACCTGTTTACACCAACCTCACCTCACCAGCTAACTGCATACGGACTGACAATGGGCTCAAAACAAAACAAATGAACACCGAACCTACACAGCACAAGTCTCAACAGCAGCATAAGTCAATGCAACATTCACCAGCTATTAAATAAGCATAAGAACTAAATTCCGGATCCAAGAATCAAAGTACTGCAACTAATGACCGATATTTGGTTAGCTGCCAGTTGACATTTCCTCGTGATCATTGGTGGAGACTGGGGCATCTAGACCATGTCGCCTTTCAAGGTAGCACATTTTCTGGAGAAAGACTTGCACAAATGCTCAAAATTTATGCATTTTATGAAGACAATATTATGATAAAACAAGCCTTGAATTGATAGTGGTGAACACTGAATGAGTTTTTATCCATAGAAAATTATCCCACAAACGAAAAAAATGAGTTCCCGATTCAGCCATTGGAGGCTCACACGATGGCTAGTTGCATGGTGGTGGTGGTGGTTGTACTAACATATATTCATTTCAGTTACTTATTCAAACTGGTTAGTGCTATTCGTTGGGTACACAACGAATTGTTGTGGTGGTTGTTGGTTTTACGACACGTCGACCGTTGAGTCATGTAGCGTCGCCAATCTCTCACGCCTATTGGTCGCGGGCGAAGAGTAGCGACAGGTGAGACTCGAACCCACAATCTTTCGATTGTGAGACGAGCGACTTACCCCTAGACTACTCGTTCCCAAGTTGCATGGTGTAAAACGTGCAACACAATCGCAACGCACGCACCACCCAGACTACACCACAAACGACAGACCAACACAAACTGTGGAAAACAGCAAGTCAATACAACAGCGGAGAAAATCCGACAAGTGAAATAGGCACCACAAATATACAGACGGACTAGAGAGAGCAGCAGATCGAGCCAGATCTACAAAAAGCATGTCACCACAGGACATCAGATTAATTATCAGATCAGATACTGTCGCTACAGAACACGGGCGGCTGCAACGAGCTGCAACTGAGACAAGCAAAACATACAGGAGGTACTCATCGCCATTGATCATGCTCGCACGCATGACTGCAGCAAAAATCCACCCGCAGGCTTGACCGCGGGCGGGCGCGCGCTCAGACACACACATACGCGAACCACGAATTAGATACTAACTTCCGCAAGCAACGCTCAGAGCTTCAATGTCACCCAATAATATCCGCACACAGAAACATGTATGTACATCTAAAACGGTTCGAACCTTCGCGCCACCCTGTCTTCTATGCACGTCAGTAAAATAACGGCAATCTGGTATCACATTTCTTTGTTCCTAGGATCGGTCATAACAAGTAGCATTCAAATAATGAAAACCTATGCTTTGTTGAATGCACAGGGATCACAATTTTCGCTTAATCATAGTTCGAAGCATGCATTCAGAAATTCATGATGAACCTATCACACGTCAATCCTACACACACATCAGTAAAACAGCTGGGAGCGCACTTTTACAACATACTGCTGCACGCGCGGCCGAACCGCACCCAATTGGACGGACTCGGTGGCGCCAGCCCGCCGCTATTGGTCGCCCGGCGCGCATGCGCAGTGGGAGCCGCCAGACTGGAGCCGGAGGTGAAGCGGCGCGGTCAGTCGCTGCGCCGGACCACCGCCCGTCAGCCGGACCAGCTGCCAGACGTGTCTGTCCACTGCGCGCTGCCGCCGCCCGCCGACAGCGTCAGCTCGCTAGGCAGCGTGGAGAGAGCGAGAGAGAGAGAGAGAGAGAGAGAGAGAGAGAGAGAGAGAGAGAGAGAGAGAGAGACAGAGACAGAGACAGAGACAGAGACAGAGACAGAGACAGAGACAGAGACAGAGACAGAGACAGAGACAGAGACAGAGACAGAGACAGAGACAGAGACAGAGACAGAGACAGAGACAGAGACAGAGACAGAGACAGAGACAGAGACAGAGACAGAGACAGAGACAGAGACAGAGACAGAGACAGAGACAGAGACAGAGACAGACAGAGACAGAGACAGAGACAGAGACAGAGACAGAGACAGAGACAGAGACAGAGACAGAGACAGAGACAGAGACAGAGACAGAGACAGAGACAGAGACAGAGACAGAGACAGAGACAGAGACAGAGACAGAGACAGAGACAGAGACAGAGACAGAGACAGAGACAGAGACAGAGACAGAGACAGAGACAGAGACAGAGACAGAGACAGAGACAGAGACAGAGACAGAGACAGAGACAGAGACAGAGACAGAGACAGAGACAGAGACAGAGACAGAGACAGAGACAGAGACAGAGACAGAGACAGAGACAGAGACAGAGACAGAGACAGAGACAGAGACAGAGACAGAGACAGAGACAGAGACAGAGACAGAGACAGAGACAGAGAGACAGAGACAGAGACAGAGACAGAGACAGAGACAGAGAGACAGAGACAGAGACAAGACAGAGACAGAGACAGAGACAGAGACAGAGACAGAGACAGAGACAGAGACAGAGACAGAGACACAGAGACAGAGACAGAGACAGAGACAGAGACAGAGACAGAGACAGAGACAGAGACAGAGACAGAGACAGAGACACAGAGACACAGAGACACAGAGACAGAGACACAGAGACAGAGACAGAGACACAGAGACACAGAGACAGAGACACAGAGACAGAGACAGAGACAGAGACAGAGACAGAGACAGAGACAGAGACAGAGACAGAGACACAGAGACAGAGACAGAGACAGAGACACAGAGACAGAGACAGAGACAGAGACAGAGACAGAGACAGAGACAGAGACACAGAGACAGAGACAGAGACAGAGACAGAGACAGAGACACAGAGACAGAGACAGACACAGAGACACAGAGACACAGAGACAGAGACAGAGACAGAGACAGAGACAGAGACAGAGACAGAGACAGAGACAGACACAGAGACACAGAGACAGAGACAGAGACAGAGACAGAGACAGAGACACAGACAGAGACAGAGACACAGAGACAGAGACAGAGACAGAGACAGAGACAGAGACAGAGACACAGACAGAGACAGAGACAGAGACAGAGACAGAGACAGAGACAGAGACAGAGACACAGAGACAGAGACACAGAGACACAGAGACACAGAGAGACAGAGACACAGAGACAGAGACACAGAGACAGAGACACAGAGACAGAGACACAGAGACAGAGACAGAGACAGAGACACAGAGACAGAGACAGAGACAGAGACACAGAGACAGAGACACAGAGACACAGAGACAGAGAGACAGAGACAGAGACAGAGACAGAGACAGAGACAGAGACAGAGACAGAGACAGACACAGAGACAGAGACACAGAGACAGAGACACAGAGACACAGAGAGACAGAGAGACAGAGACACAGAGACACAGAGACACAGAGACACAGAGACAGAGACAGAGAGAGACAGAGACACAGAGACACAGAGACACAGAGACACAGAGACACAGAGACAGAGAGACAGAGACAGAGAGAGACACAGAGACAGAGACACAGAGACACAGAGACAGAGCAGAGACAGAGACAACACAGAGACAGAGACACAGAGACAGAGACAGAGACAGAGACACAGAGACAGAGACAGAGACAGAGACAGAGACAGAGACAGAGACAGAGACAGAGACAGAGACAGAGACAGAGACAGAGACAGAGACAGAGACAGAGACAGAGACAGAGACAGAGACAGAGACAGAGACAGAGAGACACAGAGACACAGAGACAGAGACAGAGACAGAGACAGAGACAGAGACACAGAGAGACAGAGACAGAGACAGAGACAGAGACACAGAGACAGAGACAGAGACAGAGACAGAGACAGAGACAGAGACAGAGACAGAGACAGAGACAGAGACAGAGACAGACACAGAGACACAGAGACAGAGACAGAGACAGAGACAGAGACAGAGACAGAGACAGAGACAGAGACAGAGACACAGAGACACAGAGACAGAGACAGAGACACAGAGACAGAGACACAGAGACACAGAGACAGAGACACAGATACAGAGACAGAGACAGAGACAGACACAGAGACAGAGACAGAGACAGAGACACAGACAGAGACAGAGACAGAGACAGAGACAGAGACAGAGACAGAGACACAGAGACAGAGACACAGAGACACAGAGACACAGAGACAGAGACAGAGACAGAGACAGAGACAGAGACAGAGACAGAGACAGAGACAGAGACAGAGACAGAGACAGAGACAGAGACAGAGACACAGAGACACAGAGACAGAGAGAGACAGAGACAGAGACAGAGACAGAGACAGAGAGAGAGACAGAGACAGAGACAGAGACAGAGACAGAGACAGAGACAGAGACAGAGACAGAGACAGAGACAGAGACAGAGAGACAGAGACAGAGACAGAGACAGAGACAGAGACAGAGACAGAGACAGAGACAGAGACAGAGACAGAGACAATATATATATATAATATATATATACAGAGACAGAGAATAGAGACAGAGACAGAGACAGAGACAGAGACAGAGACAGAGACAGAGACAGAGACAGAGACAGAGATAGAGACAGAGACAGAGACAGAGACAGAGAGAGAGACAGAGACAGAGACAGAGACAGAGACAGAGACAGAGACAGAGACAGAGACAGAGACAGAGAGAGAGACAGAGACAGAGACAGAGACAGAGACAGAGACAGAGACAGAGACAGAGACAGAGACAGAGACAGAGAGAGAGAGAGAGAGAGAGAGAGAGAGAGAGAGAGAGAGAGAGAGAGAGAGAGAGAGAGAGAGAGAGAGAGAGAGAGAGAGAGAGAGAGAGAGAGAGAAAGCCGGTGGCAGGTAGAGTCTTGGCGGAGAGCGTCGTCAGGTCCTCCTGGCTGGCCACGGCGCAGACTCGCGCGAGTCACACCTACCGGTAAAAACATTCACGAAATTGCCGTGTCTTCAGCAGCGCCCGAGGTTCAATGAGTGGTCAGCGCCTGCAGTGTTAGTCAGAGTGGCTAGCATTCTTGAACCCGGCCGCTTCGCTCGGCTGTTGGGTCAGCACATGCTGCACCATGCAGCGCGTCACGTTTGGTCACGTCCGAACAGAAGAAGACGGCTAAAATCAGCAACGTTGTCATTATTCCTGTGATGCAGGTGGCAGTCACACAATGTTAGACCAGTCCAGGGAGCTCGGTTCCTCATGCAATTTGGGCGGCTGCTGTATTCACGTTTCTACCACCTAAACACTATTCAATTTCAGTTATTTGGGCTTTAGGGCGCATCGACTACATACGTCATATAGCACTATTCATTTTTTAAGATAATACAAACACAATATACTTCGCAATCGCCGACAATGGGAAAAGTTGATTAGAACGCCCGCCAGCGGTTTTCTACTATCTTGGCTAGTTGGATTCGAGTTGATAAGTAGAAAATATTCGAGAAAAGGCACTGCTCTAAAAAAATGTTGTTCCGTTCACTGAGCTGACGAAGAACAAAACTGCATGGGAATAGTGAAAGATCAGAAGTAAATCTAGGATAGGCACACAAGGTTGAAAACCAGAACCAGATGGAGCCATATGCATTTAGTTTCACTCATTTCCATTTTACCTTTTTATTCGCTATGGTTAACATGACTGCCCACACATTGTGTTCAGACAAATAATGAAAGCTCCAGAATATGAAGGAATACATCTCCATTAAATGAGAGCTTCCAGGTGACACGATACAATATTTTACATTGAAAGATGTCACCGCAACATCCGAGAAGTTTCTCAGAAACGTTGGCAGGTTGCTACCAGCTGAGATTACTTCACCTATCACAGCGACGGCAGCGGTCAGACTAGCAAACTGTAGTCTTCTCACCTGCCGCTAGATGGATGTCTGCATGGGCCTCAGCACGGGGCGGAGCCCGCTCGACAGCATGGCATCCGTGTCCTCCAGACTGTCGGCCCCGACCAGGTCAAGGTCACGAGACACACGCATCATATAACCCACTCAGGCATGCCGGAAAATGCATACTCCATGCTATGTTACACTGGTAGTTACTTCGTCAGTAGAAGTGCCACAATACTCAAATAAAGATATAAAAGAAAATACAGTCACACGAGCAAACTTAAGGCATTAATAAACACGCTCGCTTTCGATAATCGCTTAATAAATACACTCGGACGAGCGAAGAGACTCGAACCCTGTCTTTCCCGGACAGGGAAGACCGGTGCAGGCCAGCACTCCAACCAACTGAGCTACTGGAGCGGCCGGCAGATTATGACAGTGAACACTGAGCGTGACAGCATGTGACAACACATGACAGTGTATGCCATTGTGTCGCAACATGCGATAGTATGTGACAGCACATGTCGGCATATGACAGTGTGTGGCAGTGCAACACAGCATGTGACAATAGTTGGCCATTAAGGTTTTGGCGCGCATCAACTCCACTGACTATACAGCGCCCACGACGATGTATGACAGTGTGTCAGACGGCATGACAGTACATGCCAGTGTATGATGAGGCGGCATATATCAATATGACAGTGTGGGGTAGTGTGACACAGTATGTCGCACGGCACGATAGTGTATTTCAGTGCATGTCAGACACCATGCGACAGCGCAGCGTGCCAACATGGCAGCTCACCCGCTGGTCTCTTCCACAGCATGGTGCATCAGTTGTTCGTGCTCCTGTGGAGCTACGGCTGCCGGCTGGTGTGATGAGTACACCCCTGCCAGGTTACCGGCCTCCAGACACTGGCGCACAGGTCACACGAAATCAAGTCAGGCCACGTGACACGATACCCGCCTCCAGGCATCAGTTCACATGTCACGAGGTCAGCTGACAGGTCACATGAGGTCAGGGGCGGGTACAGGGTGAGGGGCACTGTGGGTGTATGTCACATGAAAATTTGCGTCCATCAAGCAGGGTTGGTTGGTTGGTTATTGGGGTTTAGGGGCGCATCGACTGCGTCGGTCATGCGGCGCCCATAACATCGTCAGTCAAACAGTTCAGGTCCTATTTCATGTCGGCTCCAGTGCCCACGAGCGTATAGGCCTCTTAGTTGCCTATATAAAGCCAAGCCATGGATATGTTCGCCTTTATTTGAATTTGTTCGACAGGTGCCAGTTTCTGTTTACGTTTTTTCAGGGTCTCTTTTTTCGGACATTTTTCTTCTCCTTTCTCTTTGTGTCCTCTTTATGAATTTTCTCAGCTTTATCGTGGTGGTCAGCCACGACAGAGCTCATTTCTTTTCCGGCTGGCTGATGGGTTAAGAGCGGCACTGCCTTCCAAGATGACCAATCTTTTCACATTTCACACAAATGGGTCTGCCATCGGAAGTCCAGCGGTTGGCTGGGTTTGGCGGTGCTCTCCACGTTCTGGGGCCCATGGGGTGTCGTGGTTGATGGAGTCCATTGTGGTGTCCTGAGGGATAAGCTCGCGGCGTTCTGGGGTAACGTTGGTATGGTGGGTGAAATACCCGTGGTCCAGGCTGGGGCTTGTTCTCTGTTTGTGGTTTCTCCGTTTCTGGCTTTTTTGCTGCTAAGTTTTCCACTGTTTGACCTATCGCAAAAGCTAGTTTGCCTAATTTGTATATCCTGTCCTCTCCATTCTCCAAATGACTCGAGTCAATTTCCATGGGTTCGTCTTTCTGTACTCCTCTACAGACCTCAATGACCCTGTCCACCTGCTGCTCTCACACTGCAAATTGAATGGCTTGGTCTAGTGTTCGGAATTGTTGTCGGTATAATTTATTTTCCAAAGAGCTCCTCTGGACGCGTCTATTAAAAAGGTCAATCAGAATGTCGTGAATCGTGGAGTACACCGTCCATTGCAACGGGCCGGGGCTGCGGAGCACATCGTCCACTGTGGCGGACCGGGGCCGCCGAGTCCATTTGCGGCGGATCATAGCCATCAACAGGTCAAATTATGTCATGCCATGACAGTAGCGTACCTAGGATTTGCGAGAGAGGGGCAAACTGATTTGGAAGGTGCCCACCTACCCCGATTAAAAAGTCCCTTCATTTTCAACAATTTTTTCGAAGGGGGTTCTTTATATTTTTGTTATATAATGATTAGTTACCAAATTAACTGTCCTGTGGGGGGGGGGGGGGGGCCAAATCTACCACCATTATTTCTGAATCAACGGATTTCAACCCTAATTCCCCCCATCCTGTTTGAAGGTTTTTATTTTGGTATCACTTGAAAAGTCACCTGACAATACTGAAATTACACCTGAACAAATCACTCAAAAATGTAAAATTTGTCAATATCAGGCATTCCAATTAATAACGCCCGGTCGCCAAAACGCCAACGTTCATGCACGTGTACTTGCGCAGTCGGCGCATTCGCCACTCTACGTGCGCTTCTCCGGTTTCTGCTAGGTCTCACACGTTTTGCTCCCACGTTTTGCTCATTGACTTGTGGAATGCCTGGTAAATGCGGCTCGCTGGAAAAAGTCGATAAATTAAATTCCATGTATTAGTCCTCTTCTTCCCACACTTTCTCGTGATTAAGAAATCCGGAGATATACTGAACTTTGATGCACCTCATCTCTTTGGTTCAATAAGCTCCCAGATTGGCTACCGAGCCGTGACCCTAGCTAGGTGTTCGTTTTTTTACCTGTTGCAATTTTCTTCTTTTACGGATGTGTTTTAGGGCTTCAGCCAATTTTTGTTTGGAACCCGGTACATGATTGAGACCGGGCTCTTGTTTACAGCTTTTCTTTCTTTTTTATACACCGATGATATTTTTAGGTATCGGCGCGTTTTCGAAGCCGCCGATGTGTTTATTTAGTGGCCGGTCTTTTTGTTCCTTGTTTACTATCAATTCCCTTTTTGAAGGCCCAGCCTGTTTTCGAGGCCCAGTGTGGTCTCATGGCCCTGGTGTGCCCTGAGGGCTTCCGTTATGCTTTTATTTAGCGCTCCCGGTGTGTTATTTTGAACTGCAGCGCAAATTTTAATGCCCTGTCGCTTTTTGCGAGACTCGGAACGCTTTGGATTACCGACATGAAATTTTGGGATTACCGACGGAATTATGGGTCACGAACGCGATATTTCGGGGCCCCGTGGTCACTTGTTGGGATCCCAGGCGCGAGTTTTAGTGGCCAGAACACAGTGATTCTCCATGTCGGGACTGTTTCCATGTCGGGACTGTTTCCATGTCGGGACTGTTTCCATGTCGGGACTGTTTCCATGTCGGGACTGTTTCCATGTCGGGACTGTTTCCATGTCGGGACTGTTTCCATGTCGGGACTGTTTCCATGTCGGGACTGTTTTTCGTTGCACCGGCTTCGTTTGTTGGGTGATCACAATGAGACTTTTGGAGACCCGGTGCGACCTGTCATGCCCCTAGCGTGACTTTCAGGGACCCGGACGAAAATTATTTGTACCCCTGGGCTCAGCGTGACTTTCCGGGGCCCCAGGCCCGACCGTTTGTGGTCTCCGCCGTGATTTTCTTGAATCCCAGCACGACTCTTTTGAACCCCCAGCGTAATTTTCAGGGGCCCAGGCGGGAACGTTTGAGGCCCCAGCGTCCTTTTCAGAATCCCCGGTGCGACTTTTTAGTCCCCAATGTGTTTTTTGGGGCCCTGGTGCGACTATTGGGAGCTTAAACGGGATTTTTAAGGAGACTGGCGCAATTTTTCCGGAGCTCGACGCGATTCTTGGGACCCTCATAACCTGTTAGGGGGGCAACTGCCCACAATGTCCCCTCCCCATTCGGCATGCCACTGTGCCATGCAATTCTGAAACATAAGCATACAGGAATAGCTCATCTGTTTCATCACTCACAAGTGATTTCAACTCCCAAGTTCTCCAGACTGTTTGAGGAAAGTCAAACACCTCCTACATGGATAGGCAAGGATAGACTATCAGGCAACAGGGATACCATGGAATTCAGATCATAGTACTTTTGCTGCAATACATACCTTATTCCGCAGGCTGCTTTGGAGATGGATGCGCTCCTGAAGTTCGGTCAGGGTTGGAGTTGGATGTGGATGGAGCAGAACTGTGCAGGACATTACATATGGTTCAAAGGACTTCTTTCCGTTTACATTAGCAATGCAGGCAATGAAGTAACACTTTCATTAATTGACTTCCATGGTGTCCTAAATGAGCAGTAGAATCGAGATGGTTCTTGTGATATACGTTATAGAAATAAGGTTATGATGCAGCTTTTAGACTCCAGTGGGAATGGCATGGATTCACTCATTAGTGAATACATACCATAACCATAACCAACATAACCTAATCTAGCATATCCTAACCTCCTTTTGGAGAAAGAAAACAAAAATGTAGTTAGACAAATAAATTTAAGCAATGTTTTCGGATTTTTAAAACATAATTTAAGAAACCGAACCCAACCTAACGGAACCTAACGTCCCCTGTTTTTGAAGGCAAATTTCCGATTTTGATATTTTTTAATTTTATAAAAAATAGTTCCCAAGTTAATGAAACAAAACTAGCCTAACCTAGCCAAACTGGTATTATTGTGCTTTAAGGTGGTAACAAGACACGTTTTTACATACATTTGCATCCATATAGCAAACAAATGGGTTAGGCTTGGTTAAGTTAGGTTAGCTTAGGCTTTTCAAGTTGGAAAACTTTTCAAAAGTTTCCCAAAACGTTTCACCCAAAAATGGCAAATTATTTGGTACATTTACAGTGGTGTTATTATGAATTTTGGGGAAATATTCCGCAGAATACCATGTTTATGAAGGTGGCTAAGGTGATGGGACCACTTATTTTCTGTGCAAATGGCTACTTTTCAGGTTGTGAGAAAAATAATGCCAAGAAAGGGTTTTGAGTTCGGTAACATAGCATACAAATAAATGTGTTCAAAAATGCAACAAAACCCAACCTAACCTAGCCTAACCTACCGTTTGAGAAAAAAAAATGTTAAGCAATATATTTTCTGAAAATTATCAACTTTAAAAAAGAAACCTAGCCCAGCCTAACCTAACCTAAGCTGCTTGTGAAGAAGAAGAGAAAAACTTTTTTTGTAAAAATCTTTGTAAAGTTTTTCGGAAACTTTTGGGTATTATTGTGCTTTAAGATGGGAACAAGAAAAGTTGTATGGGCGCAGTCAATGCAGCCGTAAGCCCAAATAACCAACCAACCAACCAAGAAAATAATTTTACACACATTTGCCAACATAAAGCAAACAAATGGGTTAGGCTTTGTTAGGTAGGTTGGTTTAGGTATTTTAAGTTGGAAAATTAGTAATTTTTTCCAATAAAAAAATAAATTGCACAGAAAATAAATGGTCCCATCATCTTAGTCACCCTCATGAACATGGTATTCTGAATACAAATTATTACAAAAATACACCATAAACTGCAAGTTCACCAATAATTTTTTATTCAACGGCAATTTATGAGAGGTTAGGTTTGGCTAGGTTAGAACTTTGAGAAGTTTCAGAAAATAAAATGTTTTAACTGACTGATGCGCAGTAAAATTGAAACATGTCTGATGCTACCAATTTCTGCAATATAAGAGGAAAAACTGTGACATCACCAAGGCTTGAAGGCAAACTTCGGTGTACCTTCTAAGGTAATAGTATCGTGGGTGGCATTTTATGCGCACTACCAGACATTTAGGAAGTCATGTGGGCCACAGCTTAGTACCTATTGCTTTATTCAAGAATATCAATTATAATGAGGTGTCTATGCGGCTCCTTGTTTACTTTTTTTCTCATGGTTTCATAAGCTGGCAGATTGGGTCACACGTGGCTCTCGTTGGTTCAGCTTGAGACTGGGTTGCTCCATATCAATATTGAATGCATGCACATTGTCATTGGGCATGTAGGTAGGTACCTAGGTAAATATCAAGCTGATGGTGTGATGGATAGGCTGCTGATGATAATTCTAGTTTATATATCCGCAATCTCAATGATAACCATGATTGTTGTTCACTGGGCTGGATTGCATGTAAGATTGACAATGACTGGAAATTGAGAATGGAATGAATCATGTTCAAGCTCCATATGCGTGTGGTTTTGCCATTGGTGGTGTGTACAAACATCAGTATGACCATGCAATTGTTATGTAGTGGCTTAACATATTTTGTTTCAGACAGTCTGGTTTAAAATTCATCAGCATCAGCTAATCTCAACATTTTATGATGTAAGCTGTACGTAAGGTTCATCGCGAACACCACTATTGCAAAGGCAGTTACAATTAGCAATCTCGTGCCTGGAAAAGTGAGCAAATAACAATGGGTTTTCGTTTTCAACAACAACAAAGACTGTCGCCATTCATTTTAGTCGTCGTCGATCTTATAAGGATATGGCACTCAAACTCTACGGAAGGAATGCACCGGTTCAGCCGGTGGCGCGGTTCTTGTGAATATAATTTGACCGACGCCTTACATACAGACACCACCTCACAAGTTTACGGGAAAAGTGTTTTGGCGCACAGAACATTTTGAAATGTGTAGCTCGTACCACCTATGGTGCAGATCGGGAAACGCTTCTGCTACTGTACCGTTCGCTGGTACGTTGAAAACTCGACTACGCCTCCTTCATCTATGATGGTACCGCTGCAACAAACAAACGTAAACTCGACACTATCCACCACACCGCCATCCGCATTGCAGCAGGAGCATTTCGCACCTCAACCACCATGAGCTTTTTAGCAGAAGCACACGAGCCACCGCTATGTCTGCGCAAAGAAAGACTCGGAATGCGATACGCCTGCAAGCTTCGGCAGTTCCCTGACCACCCCACTTACTGCTAGGTTTTTCACAACTTTCTGAACGCCATTCTGAAAGCTCTGTGTTACATAGTATAGTATATAAATGCTAATTTCTAATTTACACTTATAAATCTGAAAATTGTCTGACCAGAACACCTTTAGTACTTATGCACTGCATGAGAGAGCGCTCATAATTGAAAGTATGAGCACGAGACTTGTGCAATATCAACAGCAATAACACAAGAAATCGCACAAACATATTTAACCACTATTGCAAGCCATTCCCACTTGCAATACCAAAACTAGTGCTGTTCAGAAAGAGCGGGCAATGTTATGAGAAACTAGCATCATTCACCTATAATGGATGGTATGTTTCAATAGTTTTCTGTGAAAGGATGGACATGGCAAGATTTACAGATATGTGATAATTAACTTGGTCCACTGCGTTATTCAATTTCATTCCTGGGGAACCCATGCATCGCATGTACGGTGCGCAAGATTCATTGTAGCCCAAAACACCCATCTTCTAGTGTGCACTAATGTCAATGTTTCCCATATTTCTCCCATGCTAACGAAAGCATATACTTTGCCTAGTCCCTGATTGCCCTGATTCCCTATGATGCTGATTCAGTCCCACTCCCTTCTTCATGCTTTTCAATCTCAATTGCTATTAGGAGTAGCTCCACGAAACTTGGTGGCTGTTCACAGCTTTCATGTACATTTGGTGTCATAATGTCAACTTTTTGTCTCGACATGGCTGAATCTACAGCAGGCCCATCCACAACAAATCCACAAGAGCATAACACCCAATATTTTATGTTTTGATTAAAATAATTGTGTTGGGTTATCTGATGCACTGAATCCAGCTATGCCGTTTTTAGAAAGATCAGGTCAATGGTCAGGGAGCTATAGCCTCTGGTATTTCTGAGATGCCACATAACAATGGTGTATTTTGAGGTCCTTAACACAATTAAGAACAAACCGAATTATGCAAGAGCATATATCGGTGAATTCACAACATTCCACTGCATACTTTGGTTTTTGCTGAATTTTCGCTTACGGGTTCTTTGAAATCATGACATCGTAACTTAAATGACCTAATTTAGCCTTCGGGACAGTCACATTGCGATTTAAAAAGTGCAGAAATAAAGTTCGATATCTTATCTTTCGAAGTAAAACATAAAAATAGTATTTTGTCCCGAAAACTCTACATATCCGTTCTAAATCAGACATGCATGGTTGTTTTGTGCTAGTTTATCGTGGCCTGTTATGATGTGTTTGGAACGGCATGCTACTGAAATACAAGCATTTTGACGTTCGAGGCACGTGAGGGAATGATAATGTTAGTTATCTGATAGAGTGTTATGTTGCACAAGTGTTCTAACTCGTTGTGAGGTCAAGGGATACACAGAAATGGCAGAAATGCCTACGAATTGTAGTAGGTGGCCCATTCCACGACAAATTAACAAGTGAAGGGGCGAAAATAACAGCCTGCACTTCATATTCCAAGGAAAATACGCATATAGAGTAAGTTTGTTACGATATTCCAGCTGTTATGCAATTTTGAGAAAGATCCGAGCAACGGTTAAGAAGTTATAGCATCAGACATATTTGAGTGGTCACCGAACTCTTTGGAGGCCTGGAACTCAGTGAAGAGTAGCACGAATTGCACAAAGCTACATATCGCTGAACTCGTCATGATCCACTGCATCTTGTGTCAGTTTCGAAATTTCTGTTCACGCGTTCTTTTAAACCGTGAACTTGTGACCTAAGATAACGTGACCTAGTTTGATCCCCGAGAGTATCACAATGCTATTCTGAAAATGCAGAAGCGACGAAGGGTGATTTGTGAAATCCTAGATCGTCACTTGTAGGAAGAACAGAAACATCAATTTTTCACCTGATACAATATATTTCTGTACCAATGCCAGCATATAAAAAATGTACAAAAATCATATTTCACCGACAACACTGAATGGATTATAACTCCGCCAACCACTGTAATATCAACTTTCTGGCGTTTCAAACCCCACATTCTGTAACCGAAAAGATGAACGTCATTGACTGAGTAAGTGTAGTCATCGTGAACTGTTTGAGAACAAATTTGGTGCGGACGCATTCATTGAGACATATTGAGTTTGAATTGAATCGAATTGGAACGTGAGCTGTCTGCATCAGCATAGTAAAATTGAAGTAGCATAATTACACAATGCGATGCAATACACTTAGGTGTTGCAGTACAGTATTATAATGTAATGCAATGTGATGATCTGCAGATCTGCAGATCATCCCATACCTTGTCAGAATCCCAATACAGACTGATGATCTGTCACTGTGATAAGAACAATACAAAATCTGTATCAGAGCGCACACTAGCTCGTCTCATTTCACCCAGCTACCATTAACACACGCGCAGCATCGGTAGACAGTTAATGAACTATTTCGGTTCTGTGGGTCACTGGTGCGAACTTGTGGTACCCCTGTGTTCCCTTCGCCGTGACGGCTTTCGAGAAACGCTCGATGAGGTGGGTCGTGGCGTTCAATGCCTCCTGCTTTGATACAACTATGAACTTGATGCCGTTGGCAAGCTTGTGCGACAGATATTCAAACATGTCCTCCTTCGTCAGTACCTGGTTGCTAAGCGGGCGCTTGAGGCTCTCCTGAACGGCGACACGCTTGGCTGTGTCCCTGATACCGTCGTAAACGCTCTTGCCATGAGATGCGACACAAAATGCCACTCACAAGGTACTCCAAAATCTGTCTCACGGTAACACATATTGATGCAGTTATGCTGATTCGTATATTGTGCAGATTGATGCAGTTACCTGATCTGAAAGGATATTTATTTCAGATACTACCGTATCTGAAATAAATATCCTTGGAGATCAGGTACTGCGGTCAGAATTTCTGGGATAAGCCATGACAGGAACGCATGCACCATGTCGGTGTTGGGCTTTGTGCCGTCAGAGATACAGCAGTAGTTCTGATGGCACAGTACCTCGTCCTCACGCCAGTACACTACAAACTGGTGCCCCGTACACAGGGACGAATCTCAGTGGAAGCCTTGAGCTACATCCTGCACCACAAATTAATAATTTTCAGCGAAATCGCACTGGACAATCGCTTCGCCCTCCTTGCCAGTAGCCTTTGCGTAGGTGAAGTACTGACCTTGTTTGCTAGCCACAAAGTGGTGTGTGGTCAGCTTAACGGCTTGCTGGCTCAAATATCTCATGCTTTCCTCTTTGGTCTACACTATCTCTACGAGTGCACATTGATGCGTGCTCATCCACGGTCTGTACCTAATCTCATTATCCATGTCATCATCTGGGGCTGAATCACTTTCACTCTCTTCTCCTGATTTGTCCGTGAGGATAATCCTTAGAAAATTCATCAGGGCAGCCCTCACAGTTGTGCATCATAAAATCACGGTTTTCCTTGCCACATACAGCGTGATTGAGGAGGTCACGGCCTTTGAGACCGGGAAGGCCGAGAGCAGATATGAACAGTTTCGGGTTTTGCTGATAAGTGCACACCCACACCGAGTGCGTCCCACTGCTGCCTGTCAGGACGCAATGCTTCGGACGAAGGGCGGCAAAGGTTTAGAAGCCGGTGCGAGGGTTTTCAGGGTTCTCCTTGCATAGATCATATATATCGCACAAGTTTCTCAAAACAAGCCATTTCGGAACTCTACTTTTGGTTCCATCAGCCTGTCGCACCGTGACACGGTCGGTTTTGCAGAGACACATTCGGCTGATCTGATCCGACTCATAAAATGGCCTTGATCGTGAACAGGTTTATATTTCAGTGATGTACCGTTTTAGAGACATATTAAAGCAGGAAATGGTACACTAGAGCAAAAATATCCATACATGCCTAATTTAGAGCGGATATGTAGAGTTTTGGGGGCAAAACCATGTTTTTTTTATTACTTGCTTCGAAAGATAAAATATCGAACTTTAGTTTTGTACTTTTTAAGATCGCATTGTGATTGTTCCGAAAGTTAAAGTAGGTCGTGTGCCCTTAGGTCACGATGTCACGTTTCAAATAGCCCGTAAATAAAAATTCCGAAGGAGCCAAAAGATGCAGTGGGATATTGTGAGTTCACCTATCCATACGTTTGCATAATTCGGATCGTTCTTTATTGAGTTAAACACCTTAAAAGACACCCTGGTTAGGTGACCTATCATATTTAAAAAATAAATAAACTGTAATCCGAATTCTTGCTGGGGTGGCTTTATGAACCAGGGTTCTATTGCTAAACAGAGTTTGTTGCGTGAACCTCGGCCCCACCACCCGATCCATGAACTCCAGCTCAACGGCAGAATTTAGACGGAAAGTTTAACTAACGTACCGTCAATACACACCGCCGCCCGGCACCTCGTCCCCGGCCTTATCGGGCCAGCTGCCAACTGACCCTCCCAGGGGCTAAATGCGAGCCCGTGAAGCGACTCGGACCTTCGTTGTCAAGACAGGGGAGACCCGTGCAGGCCAGCGCTCTAACGAACTGAGCTACCGGGGCGGCAAATGCCGCAGTCTGCAACTCCTTGACCATTGATCTGTTCCTTCTAGGAATGGTACAGCTGGATTCGGTGCATCAGATAACCCCACACAATTATTTTCATCAAAATATAAATTATTGGGTGCATTTTGGCCCTTTCACTTGTCGATTTGGCGTTGAATGGGCTAGCAGGTTTCTTGAAGACATCTCGCAATATGTTTTTTTGCACTTCGCGGACAGGGCAGGAGCGGTTCCAGAACAAACAAATAAGGGATGTCATGTTCTTAAAATAAGTATAATAGTACCTCACCTAACCGTCAAGCCGTTGTTGCATGGATGCATTTCATGCAATCTGCAATTTTTTTCCGCTAAATGGCGGAAATACGACATACTGACGAGGGGTCGACATAGATGCACGGCTGTTCCTTGCAAATACGATCAGATAAAAGGCATCTTTTGCACCATATGCGTCCCACCCTGCAGCCTGAATCCGCGCTTTGCAATAATGCTCCACCAGAGTGAACAAGAAGCATTTCAAGCAGTTTCTAGTCGTGTATCCACCATATTCGGCCGAAATGAGTCCAGTTTTGCTTTCCGTATTTGGGCGTAACTCCTGTATTCTCATGTTCCTTGCAACGCAAATAACAATTTATGTGTATTTTATCCTAAGCCGTGAGGTTATCTATTGTGAATAACGCGAGGAAAATAAGAATGCGCAATAAATGGACTTCCTAGCTTGTATGCCTGAACAATATATCCATGGATTCGAATGCAAGTTATCACCCATTCCATTTTGCTGTGTGTTCACTAAACTGAACTGTATGCATTAAAACTTATGCCCCACCGCTTGTTACGATGCCCGGCCCGGCGCGTCGGTGAACCGCACCCCTCATGGTCAAAGTCCAGTGTTCCGGCATTGGGGGACCGTCCAGATAGCTGATAACTGATAAGCAGCGACGTCCCGATACATTCCCCAGCGTCCCACGGCAGTCTTTACCCCCGCTCCCCAGAGTAAGGTGGTGCCGGTCCAACCGGAAAAGGCCATGAGGTGCCCCCTCAGTATTCTCATGCGCAGCCCCTGCACCCGCTCAACGAATTTTCCCACCGAAGGCGACCCTCTGAGGAAATGTATTCGTCCCCTGGAGGAATTGGAGAAGATTTCAGAATCCACACCTGAAGAAACCACCAGATCACATTTGGCAACACATTTGCGAGGTACCATGCGACAATAACTGCACACTCTGCACTGCACACTGTTTCGGTATTGGAACACCGGTGGCCATCCAGGCAAGTTCATAAAGTTAAAATCGGAATTCTTGCAACAAAAGCCATTACTAGCTGCGCTTCACGAAACTCACTTTCACGATTCTGACTCCAACTGGAACAATATCCCAGATTACACTTGGCACGTTCACAACGTAAACGGCCCGCATCGGACATGGGGCGCAGCCATTCTCATCGCAACAGCATCTGAATTGCATGGCAGTCAGCCTCAAAATTGCTCATTGCCAAACCACAGTCATCTCACTATACATTTCGCCATCAGCTACTACCCCACACCACAGGAGCTGAGTGACTTGCTGCTTCAGGCCCCTCCACCAGTTCTCATTATGGGATACTTTAATGTTAAACACCCCTCCTGTGGGAGCGACCAGACTGACACTAGAGGGCGCGAAATTCACCAGTTTATTTCGGACCACAACTTAGTACTTCTCAACACCGTGGCCACCACCCACTACAACCCGACCCTAGGAGGATCGGAGAGTTGCATTGACTTGACGTGCTGCTCCCAATGACTTAGCTCACTATTTGACTGGTCAGCTTCAGACGTGCTCGGGCTGAGCGACCACTATCCAATCACAATTAGGCTCAGCACGGATTCTATCCACCACACTAAGCTATTTGGACCCTCTTGGAACTTGAAAAGAGCAGACTGGGCAACATTCGAGGATCAGGTGGACCTCAACCTAGCAAATTCAGAGACCAGAAAAATCGTTCCAATCAGCTCAGCAGCACGAAACTCAGTACCAAAAAGTAAGAAACCTAGGAAAAAGGCCTCTACGCCATGATGGACCCCGGAGTGTCAAAGGGCAATCGCCGCACGACGCCGTACCCACAAACAATTCAAAAGGTGCGTGTGCGAAGCACACCTATCAGCATACAGGCAATCCCCAAAACACTGCCGGTACACAATCCGAACAGCACGCCAACACTGTTGGCAGTCCTTTGCCTCTCAATTCAATAGGTTCAACCCTAACGGCAGAATTTGGGACCTGATGAAGCGTTTCAATCTGAAACGCCCGCCACCAGGCCCCTTCCCCCAGCTGACGGTGAAAGGACAGCGCATCACTGACCCACAACAAGTCGTAGACCACTTCAAACTACACTAAGCCAGCGTATCTGTCAACAGCAACTACGATAGCACTATAGTAAGCGCTCTAGATGCCCTTGCCTCGAAAGCAAAATTTAACTCTAACAATAGATGAATCTACAATCAGTCGTTTACCATACACGAATTACACATTGCCCTCAACAAGTGTGGAAACACGTCGGTTGGGCCGGACGACGTCCACTACCAGTTTTTTAAGCACTTTAGCAAAAACTTGCTAACATGCCTACTAGCGGCCATAAATTAACTATACCAAAGCGACACCTTTCCCGCTTCCTGACGGGAAAGCGTAGTCATACCATTGCCAAAGCTGCACAAAGATCACTCCATCCCAAAAGGTTATAGACCCATCTCACCTACTAGCTGCGCTGGTAAGCTGGTCGAGCGCATGGTCAACACAGGATTAAGGCAATTTCTGGAACACAACGACCTGCTCGACGAATACCAATGCGGCTTCCAGCGTCAAAAATCAACCACAGACAATCTCATTATATTAGTGCATGACATCAAAAGTGGTCTACGCATCAAACGTACAACAATAGCCATCTACTTGGACATCACTGCCGCATTCGACCGAGTACACAAGTCCGCACTGACACATAAATTCCACAAGATAGGCCTACGCGGACACATGGCACACTTCATTCTCAACTTCCTCAGAGACAGGACCCTCAAGGTACGACGCGGCAGTGTCACATCAAACACCACAACCCAGGAACAGGGCCTGGTGCAGGGGAGCGTGCTCTCACCGAGCCTCTTCATCATCATGATCAACGACATACTTGCTGACCACACGGACACTTCACTTCAATACTCACCTTTCGCGGACGACATAGCCATTTGGACAACATCACGATGCTTCCTAAAACCTGAAAAAAACATACAAGCCGGTCTAGATCGCATTGCAAAGTGGTACAAAACCTGGGGCTTCACCCGGTCCGCAGAAAATTCGGCTGCCGTAACATACAGTCGTCTCCGCCCCACGCCCAAAACACTACATAAAATCGATGGCAAAGCCATCGAACAGGTAAAAAGCTTGAAGTTCCTAGGAGTGCATTTAGACAAAAACTCAGCTGCAGCACCCACACTGCATCCATCTCGAAGCGATGCGCGAAGCGCGCCAACATAATCCGTGTACTTACAGGCACAGTTTGGGGCAGACACAACAAAACACTTCGACTCTACGCATCAATCATACGACCAATCCTAGAATACAACAGCATCATCTTTGCCACTATTTCAGAAAGCCAGAGCCAAAAATTAGAAATCATCCAAAACAGCTGCATCAGTACAGCCACAGGTGCCCTTAGCGCTACACCGATAATCAGTCTTCTAGTAGACTCAAACACGTCCTCACTCCACCTCAGGAACAACAGCTGTGCCGCTACCACATCAAAATAAAATCAATTAAAAATCATCCGGCACAGCGCTGCTTTACACCTGACAGATACTACAAAAGCCGATTTGGGCACAAACTCCCACCATATAGCATTCAGATTGCCACGGCACTCTCAGATCTTAGCCTCACAATGCCAGCCACTGCAGTGCGACCGCCTACTAGGCCATTCTGGACTCTCAATTAACAAAAGGTCGAGTACTTGCTTTCGGAAAACACATCCACTATCACATCGGCGGAATTTCTCGACATTTTCCACAAGTTCGCCGATGACAACAACCACAAAACACTAGTATACACGGATGGATCAAAACACGAGGCAAAGTTAGGCATCGGCATCACTGGACCAGGCCTTCGACTTTCCAAGCGTCTACCGGATAACTTTTCCATCTTCTCCGCTAAAGCAGTGGCCATTCTGGCCGCTATCTCCACTCTCATGAGGCGAAAAGCCAGAAACGTAGTGATTTGCTGAGACTCCAAATCCGTCCTACAATCAATTAGCAACACCCACGACTGTCCGCATCACATCATTGATCGAATCCAACAAATCGTGGCCCATAACGTAAACATGAACTTTTCCTTCCTCTGGATACCGGGCCACGCCAACATCCCAGGTAACGAAGAAGTAGACCGGCTTGCGAAGCAAGCCTTAGCATCGAACACTTACCTTAGCGTGGCATATTCGGTAGACGATTGCGGTGGTTGTTAGTTTTTTTACGACACATCGACCGTTGAGTCATGTAGCGTCGCCAATCTCTCACGCCGATTGGTCGCGGGCGAAGAATAACGACAGGTGAAACTCGAACCCACAATCTTTCGATTGTGAGACGGGCAGCTTACCACTAGACTACTCGTCCCCTGCAGTGAGAAGGGGCTCAAGCGAATCTCGCATAAAGCACTCCTACAATACACATTCACCAACACCAACAGAACACATGGACACAACATAACTCGACACAACACAAATCCAACCACACCCACGCAATCAAGCTAACAATAGGCACATGGAAGTCATCAAATCAATATCACCGACAAAAAGAGGTCATCCTCACTAGACTCAGAACTTGTTGCACACTACTAACAAAGCCTCAATTAGAGGGTGACCAATACACAACACCTCACTGCGACATCTGCAATGCGACGCTAAGCATAGGGCACATCCTGCTAGACTGTAATATATTTAGCTCTCAAAGACAGCCACTTAAGGCATTCTGCCATAGAGAGGGCATCACCCAATCGCTTCCATCGCTTCTCGGTGACAAGCACCCAGAACTCCTTCAAATGCTATTTGAATACCTGTATGCCACAAATCTGGCAGGATCACTGTAGGCACCACACCACCAACTCTCACATCAACCCGTAATGCATGCTCGCAAAACACTTGTAGAAAACACGTAAATAGCCATCCCCGAATGGCGTCGGACGTACATGAGCCGATTTGCTTCCCAGTTAGAAATAAATGGCTACCTAGCGGGGCCGTCGAACGTAGATGAGGCGGCTTGCTTTAGGAAATATAAAAAAAACATCGTACTAACCCAACTGACACCCATGCATGCTTAGACTAACCCGCTACTAACAACTAATACACAGCAGCCGGCGTGATAGGCGGTGTGGACAATTACCCCCTTGTCCGCAAGCTAAAGATACCTCGGTGCTCTTCGATAAGAGTAGGCTAAAGCCGGCACCCTGACAAAATCCAGTTTCTTGCCACTCTCACCCCCCCCCCCCCACCTACCACCACCCGCCCCAACTACAAATAATTTATATGAGGAGTAAAGTAAAAATTAAAACCACTTAGACACCAGAGTTGTTTCGAACTCAGCACCCAACTCTCCCGCCTTCAGCACCCAAATATCCCACACAAACTAACGAATAATCCAGCTGTTTATGAACGCCCCTCTTAGCTTTTACGTTCAACGTGATCAATGCATCGAGTGCTATCCGTGGACAAACTTTGAATGGAATCTGAAGAGTCCGACCTCAAGGACCTTGACCTTTGACCTTGAACATCTCAGCGGTTTATGGACGCCCCTCTTAGCTTTTATGCTCATGGTGATCAGTGCATCGAGTGATCAATTTTGTCCAGTGTACCAATTTTGAAGAAAATCAGAGGAGCCGATCTCGATGACCTTTGACCCCGAACATCTCCGTAGTGTTTTGTAATACGGCTTCTTGACTGTGTTCATGATAGCCAGGGTACCGTGCTCTACCAGTATGATCGTTTTCACGATGTTCCAACGGTAGGAATCGAATATCAATCCAGCTTGACATGCAGATTGATATTAGTTTCATGTTTATTTATATTCCCTGCATATTCACACCGGGATAAGTCTGTACCCGAATAATCCTGCTGTTTATGAACGCACCCTTAGCTTTTATGCTCATGGTGCTCAGTGCATCTGGTACTACCCGTGGACCAATTTTGAAGGGAACCTGAAGAGTACGACCACAATGACCACGACTTTGACCTCGAATATCTCAGCTGTTTATGAACGCCACTCTTAGCTTGTACGCTCATGATTACCGGTGCACAGGGTACTACTAGTGTGCAAATTTTGAAGTGAATCTGAAGAGTCCGACCTCAATGACCCCGACTTTTGACCTCGAATATATCAGCTGTTTATGAACGCCACTCTTAGCTTGTATGCTCATAATGACCAGTGCACAGAGTACTACTAGTGTACAAATTTTGAAGTGAATCTTAAGAGTCCGACCTCAATGACCCTGACTTTTGACCTGGAATAACTCAGCTGCTTATGAACGCCCCTCTTAATTTTTATGGTTATGATGATCAGTGTGTCGAGTTAAACCCGTTTACTAATTTTGAAGGGAATCGGAAGAGTCCACCCTTCCGCCGAATATCAACTTCAATGTCAATATGAATATGTTGCTAATTTGACGAACGTGTACCTTCAAAAGTAAAGGTATCTTAGGCAACTAGGATTTCCCTCACTGAAAAAATCTCCTTTTTAACGTAAATTCTTCGATTCTTGATCGAACAGCACTAAGCTGTGTCGCTGCACGCGTCTGGTTTATGAACATTAATAGGGCACCATACTTGAAGGCAATAGGCGGGCCCAAATGGATTAGGGGCATACCCACGGGTTTCGATTTCTGAAAATTATTGGGGAGGAAAATACATATACCCAAATGGATTGGGGTCACGCCCCATAAGGTCCCATGTTAAAAGTGGAAATTGTTGGGGGCAGGATGCATGCACATATACAAGCCCTCCCAAAAGCACACAAAGCTGACCTGCTGGTTTCGTGCAGGCTTCTGGTAGTTGGTACCACTTAGACCACTTTCGCCGACGTGACAAGCGGTATCCGACTGATAATCACGAACTACCCGGCGTCTGATGCAATTGTTACGCTTACGTGAAGAAGTGACCAAGAGAACAAACCTTATCCGTTAAAAATATACGGGCACGCTTCATGTACTACTCAGTTTCGTTGCCACCCTGCTGATCAGATGGGCCACAGTCTTGATATGGGAGCCTATGGTGCCAGATTCCGTCCGCCCCCTCCCGCACCATACAGTGCCGCAGCCAGGTTCTTCTTGGGGGATGACCAACAAAATTATGAAAGGCAGAAATCTTCCGGCGCGCAGAAAATATAGGGCTTTTCGTGATGAGAATGGAAGCATTTCTCGTTTATTTAGTGTATCTTTGGATGCAGGGGGGGGGGCGCATTGGCTGCGCTTCCGACCATATGCTTAGGAGCCAATAATGTACTGGCTCATGGCTGATGTCAAGAAATGGCATCGGTGACCAAAAAGCAACCACATTCCTCCACCAAATATATATTCACTTCAATGCCCAACATAACCGACTGTACGTATTCTACTAGACTACGCGCAACAAAATGCTGCTCCACGGGCCACTAACCAGGCTGGGTGGCATGTTAGCCTCCACCCAATCCATGCGTTCATCACTTCAGCATTGACCTTTTGGGCGTGCACTACGTATGATCGAGTCAGAACGGGCCAGCGCACCCCTGACGGACTCCCGCTGGCTGCAGGCCTAGATTTGAGTCTCGTTGAGCGAACGGGGAGCCATTAATAAACCAGATTAATTATTTGGCTACTTGGGACTTCAGTGCGCTTAGGGTGCAATGTTCATAGTGTGCTCATCGAATACATCTGGGAGCATTCCAATGCTATGGCAAGATTGAAAATAATCGGTTGGGACAATCTAGTGGAATCTACCATCTCTTGGTGCACACATATTGCTAATTATTTAGTCCATCGCACAACTGCCAACATTTCTTCATTCATCCTGAAACCGCATGGCTTCCACTAGTTCAATTATACAACACGCTCAGCTGCAGCGACACAAAATAACGATACAGCTAACAGGTGCAATATGTGCAAGACCACATTCCACAGGATCTATTCTCAAGGGAGGAATCGTGATTCCCGACAAGCACTGATCTCCTTGACGGGGCACACGTCCCAAAACTGGATCACCGCGTTTTGATCCCACTGATTCCAACACAGAAATAATGTGATGTCGGATACAGAAGATGACGGCCGCCCAAACAGGTTGGGGCGCGATAATCTCGGCGTCTCCCGAGCCTGTGGTTCTGGTTTCAACACTTCAACGGCACTACATCACACTGAACCGTCGGAAGGTGTGCTCCAGCGGGCCGACAACCAACACAAAGAGGTGACGAGCGCGACCCATCAGCTACACACCAATATGAAAGGGCTAAGCGCCGCCCAATAGCATCGCAACACAACCGAACAATGGAGCACGCTGCCATCGAACACAGTCGCGCAACAGTTGGTTGGTTGGTTATTGGTTTTACGACACGTCGACCGTTGAGTCATGTAGCGTGGCCAATCTCTCACGCCGATTGGTCGCGGGCGAAGAGTAGCGACAGGTGAGACTCGAACCCACAACCTTTCGATTGTGAGACGAGCATCTTACCCCTAGACCACTCGTCCCCTGTCGCGCAACAGTGCACACTGCCGTCGCAACACAGCTGTTCAGTGGTGCACACGATCATCTAGGCACCAGATCGCGGCGTGGCACACGCGCCGAGGAGCCTCGGGACCAATCAAGTTCATCGTGACAAGAAGTCGGGTCAGGTCGTTCTCATCTGAACTCGTACACCTCGGTGGTGTGGCTGGGCACGTGCTGGAGCGCCAGGGACTGGTACCTGCAAAACACAATCGCTTACTGGCATCGGCGACACAACACTTTGTAACTTTAGCATCAATGCTCATCGAGAACGTTAGCGATAATAGGACACCAAAATCAACCTTCACCAGAAAATATTGTTAATGATGACACTCGTACATGCACAAAGGCAGTGTCAAGTATGCACACATTTTCAGCTACGTCAACAAATCATATTCACTTGCCTATATTGTGATACTGAAAACTTGCTGAACATATTCACCACGTAACTCCTGCCATCCAAATTAAATCGGGACATACATGCAGTCTTCACTCAAAACGTGCATCTAGTTCCAGCACCGAGGCTCTTGGTTATTGGCACGCGTGCTGTTTTACATCCCCTTGTTGGGGCCCACCCCAACCCAAAGTTGGCTCCGCCCTTAATGTGTTCATAAGTTCCCAGGCGACCCCACGGATGGCCCCCTCAATGATTTTCTCCCTGGATTAAGATAATGATTAGGTACAGGGATGCAGCCAGCATTTTCGTAAGGGGGTTCGGCCTCACTTCATCCAAACAGTAATCATATGGAGATCGCTTTCAGTGCGCATCAAATGTCTAGTGTGGTGTGGTGCAATCCCATTTGTTTTGCTTTATCGTGCGTTCATTTTTGCTAAGTATGGCCGGGCCCCCAAACCCCTTGGCCCCTGGTTATTTTCACAAATCGACATCACTTGCTATTGAATGCACTGGATTGCAGTGATCGGCTTCTCAGATGAACATGAAGATGGAGTAGAACATGCATTGATATTCAACCGTACCGTACCATTGTTGACATATTCAACCGTACCATTGTTGACAATATGGCCAGAGACTCAACACAACAGAAGTCAACTTCACTTGTGTTGCTTGGGGTACGATGGGACGTGGCAGCACTTTCTACAGCATCCACTTATGCCCCATCTCCGACAATTCATATGTTCCAACAGGTGATCAGAGCTCTGACAGTGCGTCCAAATTCGCGATTTTAGGTGTCAAGGCCGGAATGCAAACGCAACTGCAAATTGATACAGTTTTCACATCAAGAAGAATATAGACCTTGAAACCAGTATGTGGGCCTATTTCGAGGTAAGGAATCAGCTGAATGCGGTTCCATTTCCATTTTCCATCACACATTCTCGAGATATTATTTTTAAAAAAAAAAAATTACATCGTGACGCCTGAGCGAATTGGCTTACGCAGATGGCACAGACTTACATCTCGGATTTCTCATGGTAGTAATACCCCTCAATCTGAGCGGACGCTTTCATGAAGCAGATGTAGTAGAATCCGGCGAAGGAAGCACCATTGATGTCCTTTACCTGGCGGGCGATGGGTGGAGTAAGCAATGGTCCGGTAAACAATGCACCGCTTGGCACAAACTGCGCCCGATGAAGGCATACACGTTATTGAACTATCACAAAAACCTGCACGGAAAAAGCACTAAGACTGGACAGAAATTAGCTCAAACACAGGTACCATGGCAACAAGCTAGCTTAGTCCCAACAAGACATGATTCGAAGTATCGATTGCATTTTCTTGTTCACTGTACCCAGGTAAAGAGAATGCATCCTGAGTAGGATAGGTGCAATTGCGGCACATGTGTAACAAAGTTGGTTTTCGGGCATCTTAATCCCAGCCATTCAGCCCCCTACCCCCATCGTTCCTGGCGCGACAAGTTTCCGGCAGTTACCTGTCGCCCGCCTATCTAGATGCTGACGAGTGAAGTCACCGCTCCAGTCGGGGCCGTTCAATGGACCTTGCCCCTTCCCCTCCCCTCTCCGGCAGTCATCCTGGCCGCCAGAGCGGTGACCTCGATACCTGAGCGGCGTGCCCGCCCGCCACCGCTGCACCCCAGTACCCCGGCGCGCGCCCCGCCGCCGTCCTCAGATGGCGAATGCCAGTGAAGTGATAGTGACGTCAGTGGGTGATGTAGGACAAGTGATTATATTATGGGAACCCTATGGACAGGCGTGTCTATGATGTCTATGCCAGCTGTCATGCGGTGATGTGACCGAGTGTCGCTAGTGTGTCAGGCGCCGTGTCGCCAGACCAGAGGCTGCAGTACCGCGCCTCTGCCAGTCAGACGCTGTTGTAGTTTATCAGCGTCCGGTGAAATGCTGAGACAGCCCACGTGTGCGGCACCAGGCCGAGCGAGGCTGCCGAACTGCACTCTCAGCACCAGTTCCCACGGAGGGACAGATGCTGAGATCAGAGATGTCTGTCTCTGAGATAGATGTCGCGCCCGCCTGCAGTAGTCTGCTATTGTTCTCGACTCGGGGCCGACGTCCTGGCCATGCGACGCGGTCAGTCATGTGATGTGTTGCGGGCTGATCACGTGACCAGTGACGTGTCGTAGTCTGCGGGTATCTAGCGACGGTACCCCGAGGCAGGAGGGCTCTTGCTAACGAACGGTCGTGACGAGTGGACGTCACCGCGGGCGGCCTGGCAGGTGGCCAGCCGCCGCTTCACCACTGGAGGTATGTGAGGCCGATAGCAAATCGCTATGCGTGACTGAGATGTAACCGCTTGAATACTTGTAAGGCGTAGAGCGAATGAAGACCGGTTAGAATGTACGTTGGAGATCGTATGTGAAACTGTTGCTACTGTTACCGCTTGGAATATCCGAACTTGTGACGGGAGATGAGAGCCAGAGATATTGTATGAAGATGTGGATGGCCGTGTGAATCGAAGGTGAAACCGTTGCTCTGTCTGTCAAGCTGATCGAATCGCCATTAATGTCTAATCTTCGTGGCATTTGTCTGTTGACTAATTTGCACAATATAGAAGTGCTGGCTTTGGAAGCGCGTGTCAAGGTGTGCAGATCAGAGCTCTGAGATGGAAGTCAGAGCCATTATTGAAAACATAACCGGGGTCTTAAATATCGCAAACGCTGAGGTACCCTAGACTATCAACCTGCCAGAATGTTACCCCATAAGTGAGGGGGAGAAAAACCTTTTTTACACATGTAGCCACTGCTATTACATAAGAAGGAGCACCACCGTACGTGATCTTAGCTAGAGACGATACACAAGTCTCCTTTTTCTTCCTTTTTCCGAGAACAACGAAGCGCAAATCTAAACAAATCATGTAGAGAACAGCAGATGTACATATAACAATTAAAATTGTAACTGACCCCAATGTTTTTTTTTATTGGAATAATGATTTAATTTCATAGTGTAATACCCATGTTCTGCCACGTACTCTGCTCTGACACCTAAAGCTGTCTGGTGAACAACTATACTTTCTATTATTTTGGAGACTACAAATAGTCGATTGAACGGCGAGAAGAGAATGGACAAATATAACTAATCGATCAGCTTGAAGTGCTTTTGACTAGCTGAAATCATGTCATGGAAAATGGATTCCATTATTCAATACCATAACCCTGAATTGTTTTAATCCCTGGTCAGCATCCCATGACGGGTCTTAATCAGCAAACCTAGGATAGCAACACTTATATATCTAGCTGACCAGCACACGTTTTTAAAGGTGCGACAGAGTAAGCCTGTGGGCTATCTCAATCATCATCGCACGTGAAAAAACGTCAATAAATCGTTTGATAGCGGTAAATGCATCTTCAGTACTAAGTAGTTTCGCTAACATTGCCGTATCTTCGAGTCGAAAAAAAAAACTGAACAAAAGAGCAACATAATCCCTAATGCCTTCATCTCGCGACATTTTTCTTCATCCGTTTTAGATGGTGGCTCCGTTCAATTCAGTTATTCGGTGACCATTTTCCACCAAATTGCAATGTCATTTGAAACTACCACCCTTACATGAACAATGATACCAACATTTCGACATTTTGGTAAGTGACTCCCAGCTGGGAACCATTCTTCACTCCTCCCCTCAGTATCATTCACAGTGTTCTTATTCAATTTTTTGCTGCTCCTGTATTCCGCTACCACTACAACTACGATTTCAAGATAAATTTCCACTCTGACACCGGAACAAAAAAATTGATTTTGTGACAATGTCCATGCAAGTTGGTGGTGGTTATTGGCTTTACGACTTGTCGACTGTTTTGGGTCAAATAGCGTTGCCAATGTGCCACGCCGATTGGCCGCGGGCGAAGAGTAGCGACAGACGGGACTCGAACAAACACACGCTTCGTTGGAATATGGGCATCTTGCTCCTAGACTTCTCGCCCCCTATCCATCGAAAACATATATTTGCACGACATAGGACAATGGAATAGCTGACTTAAACACACACAAACAGCCCGCATTGCCCCCCCCCCCTGAAATGGAGAGGACAGCGATGGACAAACTCGCATGTTATAAGCATACAATGTAAGTATGTAAGTAGCAACCTACCAAAATATACATATGTCGATGTGAAAGGCTATTTTGTTTGCTTGAACTCTAAGTATTCTTATTCACTTTTTTAGCTTATTTCTATATTTCATAATCTTCAAATACAAGTTATCCAGCAAAGCTAACGAACACAAATAGTTTGCCACTATTACGACTGCATTTAATGTATTTGCCTGATGTGTTGAATTGTAAAATGGTATTTCAGCTGAATAGAAAAAAAACGTATATATTCAGTGAATTGTTGCATTACTCCATTCTTAGGTGCACACATTGCGTACCTTTAGCGCGCGAGAACATTCCTTCTAATAACACCCACAGTAGCAGCTTCATTTTTCAAAGGATAAACAACTCGGAATAACTATGTCACCATGGTGTACTAACCTGATCCTTGTATTCGGGTAATTCATGGCCACATTAGTACCGAAGCCTGCAAAACTGCCACGACCAAGGAAACATACCAATACGAGGGCCTGGGACAGCCTGTAAAATAACATCTGAAGTCGATTCATTCCAGCAGTAACCAAAGGATTTATGATTGAAGTTCTCGAAAATGGAGAGGCATACTGCTAATACCCGAGTCCCATGTTAGTCCCATGTTAATACCCATATCCTGTCGTACGTACGCGTAGCTGTTGTGCGCTTGTGATTCCCCTTCTTATAACATGACAAAAGGTCACCACCTGCATGAAGCTTAGTATATTACAAAACACAGAAGAAACATACATCCTTTTCCTCAAAGAAAAGGATGTAGGCGTTCCTGCGGATGGTGCGCATCTGGGTAGGTCGCACATTATAATTGTTGTACTCGTGCCACTCGGACGAATACGGGTGCTCGCAATGTGCCGTGTTGTGGCCAGTGAGCAGTGTACCAGTGATTGACCACGCCGTATAGGTCGTACTTGCAGGCGTGAGCCGCCGAGTAGGGTGAAAAGTCGAGCCCGCTCGCGGGAAAGCCCACGGCCGTGTTGAGCTTGCCGAGGTCACATTCCTGCGGAGAAAACCACTTCAATTGCACCACCAGAATGCGAGAGAGCTTTTGGATTCAGAAGTTTTTGGTGCTCTTTTGGTCTTTCTGGCACTTCCCACACATCGGCTTTTCATATCCGTCGAGCACTTCCTCTCTAGTGAAGATATCGAAGCAGGCTTGCAGGCTCACCTGTCCAAACTTTGACGGGATGGACAGGCTCAGTTCCCAGAACGGGTCGAAAGTGTTGAACGCACGGCTGCACGTGATGCATTGTAGCGTGGACCTGAGTTGACCGACAAATAGGTCAATAAACTTGTAGTTCTTCAGTTGGACAAAACGGTTCCACAACTCAATGGACCTCTGGATCACACTGACGTTGTCATTAATGTCAGCGGTGATGGGCTTGGGTCGACAGGTGACTCGGTTGACATCATCATGTAGACCCTCCAGCAGAGTGCGGAGAAACTCATGTGCGTCCTGCTGCCGAGAGCCTACGAAGCGTTCATTGAAACGCTGCACCTGCGACTTGAGGGGCGTCGTGTTGACCACCCGGTTCGACTTGTCGGAGGGCCACCACAGGTCGCACATGAGAGTTGCGAACGACTTATGAGTGCTCCCTTCGTGGCCGATGTAGTGATGTTGATGTCGGACGAGCTCTGGTCGCACAGGAAGTAGTCGTGCAGCACACGCGTGCTGCTCAGACACTGGAGCACAGAGTTCATAAACCATGTGCTGCCTATGTTCCGTAGCCCGATGAGGCCGAACCGGTGGCTGGCGCTACCATTGCCGCCGGCGACGGGCGTCCAAGTGAGTCTCTACTACCTCCGGTAGTGCGTCACGTATTGCACTCATAGCTGGGCCGAAAACTGAATAGGACGAGGCTCCCATAAATGTTACCCCGCACTTAGCGGGGTTCAGCTGAAGACCGATCCCTGGCAGAGCCGAGACGAGCGAACGGAGATCAGTTGCGACAGTGTCTACCGGGCCGACGATCGTGACGTCGTCGAGGTTCCATACGTTCAGGGCTGATCGCATGGCCCGAGCACAGGGATCAACAGCGAGGGGGAATGTAGCAGGACTGAGGGGATCGCCTTGTTGCACGTCACTGCACGACATCACCCTCTGATCACCGATGTGGAGAGGAGTCGGCGCGCCGTAGGCTTGACGTGCCGTCGGGTAGACCTCAGGACAGCGTTCTCGTATGCGGGTTACGATAGCGTCGCGGCGGACCGTGTTAAACGCGCTCCTGACATCCGCCGTGACCAGGAAACTATCCTCGGAGGGGTCGGTGACGGTGGCCGCGATATATTCGCGAGCAGCGTGCACGGCGGCCTCGCACCCCAGCGGTCTGCCGACTCCAAGTTGGATGGGCGGAGTTCTGCTCCGAGGGTGCTTGAGATGTGTCGCGCGCTTATGCGTCCAGGCAGATGGCGGCGCCAACAGCTATCGGTTGTAGTCTGTCGTCATTTTTTGCGTAGCGCGCAAAGCGATGCTCCGTACAGCGCCTCACGTCCGCACTCCGGGACACAGCCACCCAACACTAGGTTAGTCAAGGCAGTGAGCGATTTGAGGAGGCGACGGCCAGACTCTGCTGCCTCTCGGGACAGCAGCTGACGCAGGCAGAGCGGCCGTATTCCGTCGAGGCCGGCGGACGAGCCCGGAGGCATGGTGGAGATGGCGTCCTCAACCTGCTGTTCCGTGACGGTTAACGGTGGCGGGTCACAGGCAGCGGCGAGGGAGGAAGCTCCTCGTCACCCGGTGCTGACGGGTGCTTGCAGCGTAAGGCAGCAATAACCTCATCTGCCGGCTCTGCGAACGTGTCACTGGATGTTAGGACACGGAGAGGCGCGCGGATGTCTCCATCTGCACATTTAGCGCGAACTCGGCGCGCGATCGAGTCTGTAGTTGTTATGCGCGGAGTGGCGGCATTCCTATGCCCGGGTGCTGGCCATGCTGTCCATCTCAGCGGTCTGTCGTCTTATGTGTGAGGCGGCGGTGAGGTGGGGTCCTTCGCTCCTTGCGGCGTCCGGGGCACGCAGCGCAGTGAACACGAAGGATAGAAACATCCACCAGGATTGTGGGGTCGGGTCGTTGAGAGCCTCGTTCAGCCGTTTGGATAGCAAGTCGGCGACTAATGACCCAGCCGGACCATTCCACCGCAAATCGACAAGGACATTACACCCATTGTTTTACATTTTCATGAAAATATTTGTGTGGGGTTATCTCATGCGTCGAATCCAGCTGGGTCATTTTTGGAAGGATCAGGTCAACGGTCAGAGTTATAGCCTCGGGAATTTCTGAAATTTCACCAAACAAGGGTGTCTTTTGAGGTCCTTAATACAATGCAGAACAATCCGAATCGTGTAAAAGTATATATCGGTGAACTCACAATAATCCACTGCATCTTTTGACTATTTCGGAATTTTTGTTTACGGGCCATTTGAAATCGTGACCTAAGATCACGTGACCTACTTGAACTATCGGGACAGTCGCAATGCGATTCGTAAAAGCGCCGAAATGAAGTTCGATATCTTTTCTTTCGAAGCAAAAAAAAAAAAAGTAGGGGTTTGCCCCTAAAAATATACATATCCGTTCAAAATTAGGCATGCATGGCTGTTTTTGCGCTAGTTTATAGTGGCCTGTTTTAAAATTTGTTTACAACAGTATATTACTGAAATGCAAGCCTTCTGATATTCGTGGCACGTGATGGGATGAGAATGTTAGTCATCTGATCTTGAGTGTTGTGTTACACAAGTGTCCCAACTCGTTGCGAGGTCAAGTGTTAAACAAATGGCAGAAATGTCTCCGAATTGTGGTAAGTGGCCCATTCCACGGGCAAATCGACAAGTGAAGGGGCCAAACTACACTCTACATCTCGATGAAAATACTTATACAAGGTTAGTTTGTCTCTATAATCCAGCTGTGCAAGTTTGGGAAAGATCAGAGCAACAGTTAAGGAGTTATAGCATCGGACATTTTTTAGAGGTTACCTTAGTGTTTGGAGACCTGGAACTCAATGAAGAGTAATACGAAGTGCACGAAGCTATATATCGCTGAACTCGTCATGATTCACTGCATCTTGTGTCAATTTCGAAATTTTTGTTCCCGCATTTTTTTTAAATCGTGTGCTTGTGACCTAAGATAACATGACTTAGTTTGACCTTCGCGACAGTCACAATGCTATTTTGGAAATTCAGAAGCGAAGAAGGGTGATTTGTGAAATCCTTGATCGTCACTTGTAAGGAGAAAAGTAATATAAATGCTTTCACCCCATGCAATATATTTATGTCTCAATGTCAGCATATCAAAAATATACGGTTATATTTCACCGACAACACTGAATGGTTTTATCACCGCCAATCACTGTAATATCAACCTTCTGGCGTTTCAAACCCCACATTCTAGAAACGAAAAAATGAACCTCATTGACTGAGTAATTTCATTCATCTTGAACTGCTTGAGAACAACTTTGGCGCGGGGACGCATCCATTGACACATGCTGAGCCAGAAATCAATCGCATTGGATCATGAGCCGTCTACATCGATGTAATAAATTAAAGTAACATAATTATACAATGCAATGCAATACAATAATGTGTTGCAGTACATTATTATAATGCAATGCAATGATTTACAGATCTGCAGATCATCCCATACCTTGTCAGAATCCCAGTTCAGACTGATGATCTGTCACTGCGATAATATTAATCAACACAATCTGCACCAGGGCGCACACTAACACATCTCACTTCACCCAAGTACCATTAACACACAGGCCACATTCGCCAACATCAACAGGACACATTGACACAACACAACTCAATACAACACGAATCCAACCCCACCCACGCAATCAAACCAACAATAGTCACATGGAACGCATCAAATCAATCCCACCCACAAAAAGAGGTCATCCTCACTAGACTTAGAACTGGTTGCACAAAACTAACACAGCCTCAATTAGAGGGCGACCAATATACAACACCACACTGTGGCACCTGCAACACCACGCTAAGCATAGGGCACATCCTGCTAGACTGTAGTAGCTTTAGCTCTCAAAGACAACCACTTAAGGCATTCTGCCAAAAAGAGGGCATCACCCTATCGCTTCCATCGCTTCTCGGTGACAAGCACCCAGAACTCCATCAATTGCTATTGCGCTGACATGTCTGTATGCCACAAAACTAGCAGGAGCACTGTAGGCACCACACGACCAACAATCACATGAACTCGCAATGCATGACCGCGAAACACTCGTAGGAAACACGTAAATAGCCATCCCCGCATGGCGTCGGACGTACATGAGCCGATTTGCTTCTCAATTATAAATAAATGGCTGCCTAGCGGTGCCGTCGGAAGTAGATGAGCCGACTTGCTTTAGGAAAACAAACAAAGAATAAAAATAAAAATTACAATAACGTAAAACGATTACCCAGAGGAGCCATCGGACGTAGATGATCCGATTTGCCTCGCAACTCATAACGTAAACGGCTACCCAGAGATACAGCGGACGTAGAAGAGCCGAATTGCAAAACACCGTACTAACCCAACTGACAACCCTGCATGGCATGCTTAGACTAACCCACTACTAACAACTAGCACGCGGCGGCCAGCGTGATAGGCGGTGTGGAAAATTACCTCCTTGTTCGCACGGTAAAGATCCCTCGGTGCTCTTCGATAAGAGTAGGCTAAAGCCGGCACCCTGGCAAAATCAACTTCTCGCACTCTCAAAACACCCCGACCCCCACCCAAACGACCAATTATTTTGTGGACGAGTAAAGTAAAACTAAACCATTTAAGACATCAGGGAGCTGTCCCCAACCCAGACCCTCGCCTGCAGCACCTAAAATCACGCAAACTAACGTAAAATTACTTAACGTAAATGTCCACTTGCCTGCACCTTGATCGCAAACGCTCACTTTATAGACAGACATGTAACGTACTCGCTTTAAAGACGGCGCAAATGACCTTTATGGTCCAGCACGCCTAAAAAAATCACTCTCCCCCCGTCCCGTCAATGCGCCGACACGGCCGCCCGGTAGCTCATCTCCAGCCTTATCTGACCAGCTGCCAACTGACCCTCCCAGCCGGGGGCTAAATGCGAGCGCGTGAAGCGACTCGAACCCTGTGTTGCCAGGACAGGGGAGGCCAGTGCAACCCAGCGCTCTAACCAACTGAGGTACCGGGGCGGCATAATAGCTGTCTACTTCACTAAACTGCACGCATTTATGTAAACATGTACGCTTTACACAAATGCATGTGCTTTTATATATATCCGTACTTCAATGTAATAACTAGATGCAGACTGTCTGTGATATCTTACCTGAACGAACGAAATGCCGCTGAATAAATCATCTGTTCTCCTTTGGGTCTCTTAAGGAGGCCGACCGCACTTACGTGACGGTACGGTTAGACCGTGCACATCACGGGTGATATTTGGCGACAATACCTCCCTGGCTTTAGACTAGCCAGCATGACCTCTACCACTACCTAAACATTATCACATTACCTCTCCTCCGTTACATGATCGTCGAGAGGTCCGTTACGGCACCTCTCCTCCATTTCCTGACCATTAACACTGTACCTCTCCTCCATTACCTGACCATTACCATGGTACCTTTCCTCCCTGGGGGCCTTCCCAGATCCAACGCCTACCCACGCACGTAAGCGCTACACAGACATCACAACATCACGTTCATGAGCTTAAATTTGAGCGGGCTTCACCGTATAAAATTATCAATTTCTATGCACGAAAAAAATCATAGTCTGGTCAATATTTATCTCAGAAAATATGGTCCGGTGCTCCTCCACTTTTAATTCTTCTGCGGTCTTTGGTCTAAAATATAACACTGTTCAAATTGCAACCGGCGGTGAAATTCAATGCGTCAAAATACAGGAACAAAAGACACAGATACGGAGCTCGCGAAAGGTCAACCGTCGGCTAAACTATCCGCCGACGAACTCATGAAGCTTACCTGGTGGTCCGGGATGAGGAAGCTTTCCTTCCAGCGCATGAAAACCGAGTCATACGCGTCCAGGGTTCGGTAGTCAAAGTCGTCCGTGTTGAACGTCTTGCTGAAGCCCCCGAACGCGTCGAACTTTCCCTGGTGGAGACAGTATTTGGTTGGATATTTGGGTTTAGGGGCGCATCGACTGCGTTGGTCATACAGCGCCCGTGCGGACAGTATTTAACTGGACAAACAATACCCATATGTTTGATAGGAAAGCTGCACTATCATCATGATCTCAGCAAACCACAGTAACCGGAGCTTACCACATGCACAGTGCATACATTGAACCCACTGCTTGAACGAATCAAAATCCAGACATCAACACGAGCGCCACCTTTCTCAATGGTGACCAATGCACGGCCGTTGTTTTCCCACAGCAAGATGGTCACGTCAGCATCAATGCTGACTTCCCTGTTTAATAAAATTGTAGGCAGACCAATATCACGATAAGACCATATATTACGTCGCAAAACAATTCGCCTTAGCATGCATAGGGCTCCGTTTGCATACTTCTAGCATCGAACTTGACATCAACTGTCAGCGATGTCAACCTCAACTGATGCAGGCCTTGGCAGCCCTCGCCCAGAACTGTCGGCAATGTCAACCTCAAATGATGAAAGCCTTGGCAGCGCCCGCCCAGAACTGCCGACGATGTCAACCTCAACTGAGCCAGGCCTTGGTATCCCTCGCCCAGAATTGCCGACGATGTCAACCTCAACTGAGCCAGGCCTCGGTATCCCTCGCCCAGAACTGTCGGCGATGTCAACCTCAAATGATGCAAACCTTGGCCGCCTCCGCCCAGAACTGTCGGCCATGTCAACCTCAACTGAGCCAGGCCTGGTAGCCCTAGCCCAGAACTCGTCTTGCAAATCTATTGGGTGTCTGGCTAAGGAAAGGACTGAAACCCGAATAAACCTGCAGCCTGCTAGTTAGTTATTTGGGCTTTAGGGCGCGTCGACCATGTTGATCATATAGAACCTGCAGCCTGCAGACAATGGTCAAGGGTGTCACCACCTTCATCTTCGAGGTGAGGTCCTACTTCCGGGTGCAGGGACGATTTTCAAGTTACAGGGTTACGGCGGTGGCCATCTGCGTGAGACCTGCATTTTAACCGCCAATAAATTGTGAGAACGAATGATCTTCATGCAGCATCTTGCATACCGACAAAAAGCATTACAAGCGCTTTGACCACCATAGATCAAGATAGGCTATTCGTTTTCGTCACCTCAGTCACAGGAACGCTAGTGTGTGAGAGCTACTAGCGTGTATGGTGTTAATCTGCGTATCAACTTCAGAACATGATGACTGGGGCAAGGTATCTTCCTGAGGTTCCCCAGTTTTCCGGGTGGAGACGGACCCACCGAAACAATCCAGGTGTGGTTCTGATCGCAGGGACTCCAGCGGTCTGCAAACACACGGCCACCACTGTTGTGTGAGATGCACCCGCCCCGTCCCGATGTTGGTTAGTTATTTGGGCTTTAGGGCGCTTCGATCGCCCGTCCCAGTGTCTCGCATTGAGTCGTTCTGACGCGGGCAGAACGAGACCGCCGGAAGCAGCACCGTCCCGCTGTCATGCGCTCGGCTTGAGCCGATACGGTCGAACGGAATAGTGCGTGGTGTTCCTGACGAACGGTCCGTAAAAGTCGGGGTGGCATCCTCCGCGTTCGCAGAATGCGACACGAATGGCATACCAAAACCCCACTAAAGGTTGATGAAACTGATGGCCAACACGAATGCATTCAGCACACCGCACCCATGTGCATGGTTGGTAAACTAGTCTGCTCGTGGCATTTCCGTAACCTAGAAAATTATCCTCTCCGGGAAATTTTGTCGGACGAGTGGTCTAGGGGTAAGATGCTGGTCTCGCAATCGAAAGATTGTGGGTTCAAATCTCACCTGTCGCTACTCTTCGCCCGCGACCAATCGGCGTGAGAGATTGGCGACGCTATATGACTCAACGGTCGACGTGTCGTAAAACCAATAATCAACCAATCTCCGGGACATTTTCATTTTCCGTTTCGTGTTGGCCAGTTGAGTGGTACTGTTTAACGATGACCGTTAACGTACTGATTGGTGACCTTATGCCACAACTCACTGGAAAGTACAAAAAGGGATATTTGATGTTAAGAAAAGCAAGGAAACTATTCTCAAAATTGGACCAACCGAATTTTCCTCCCCATATCTGGGATCCTATGATATACATCCAACCCTGTTCATCAGTGATTTAGTACGCATCAACGGTAGTATAACGGCTCAATACAGCCAAAATACATCAAATCAAATACATCGAACGCAGCACGCAGAATCACACTGAATGTTTAACACTACTGTTGATTATCAGATTATTGCTGACACAATACGTCTCAAATGTGAGATTCATTGTGTCAACAACACTTCATTACTTATGGTTACGTACGGTTAACTGACTGCTTACGGCTAACTGTTGCTTGATGACACGGTGAATGCAGTGTCTAGTGGTCATGAAGTAACCGCCTCCAAGCTACGAAGCACACAGTTTGCGAACACCTACCCAGTGTTTGCGGTCGACCTCTTCGTTGGCGTCCCACTTCCTGGTGAGGAACGGGTGACGGCGGCCGATGATCTCGCCGTCGAAGTAGGTCACCATCGTCGGGAAGTCGTCGGTCAGGTTGTTGATCTTGAGGTAGCCGCACAGGTAGGCGTTGTCCAGATCCACTTTCTGAGGCGAACGGAGGAGCATAGTTGGTTTACATCAGTTCTCGCTAAAGAGGCATAGTGAACTTACCACAAATCCACCGTTAGTTCACGAACAGCTTACTAGAGAAATTGACATACAGGGTGAAGTGAAGCAGGAAAAAATATCTTAAGTACCAGCAAAAGCATGCGGGAACATCTGCATCAATTTGCTCGATTATATAGGAGCAGAAGACAAACTTCGGGTTCATTGATGATGCCACCAAGTGGGACGAGCTTCTCATTAGTTGCAAATATAATTATAAAGCACATATTATATTGCGTTTGTAACATTGCATAGCACAATTTGTGTCAATGTTAAATCTATAGGAACACAGAAAGAGATAATTATATATGACCATATGCAAGATCATTGCTGCATACATTACCTCAAACAGGTTTATTGGTTAAGATGGTTGACATATAAACACCAAGCAAAATGCACCTAATAATTTAGATTAATCACACAGCATTGGCAATACAGACACAAACATTACATCAGGACACAGGGACAATGGTATCATGAAATACCTTCAGTTCCACCTCAACATCATAGCAGTTTCCTTTTGACTTCTGGTAGCCTTTGAAGACTGAGCCATCATACAGAGGAGAACTGACCACCCCTGGCTGGGTGGAGTTCAGAGGTGGTAGCGGAGCATCATCTCGCACAGGCATGACCCCACTGGTGAAAAAGCATGGCAAAAAACATCACACACCAAACATAGTTAACAGGGATGAACCAACGTACCCACATCATAGAGTATCCGACAATGGTGCCATACAATACACAGCTTAACATGGACAGTAATCACCAAGCGCACCAAGATAATTCACCGACCCACGCCCCTGCCACATGACTCCCACTGGCACCAAATGACTCCCACTGGCACCAAATACCAGTCAATGCAATAGCCGCCACCAGAAGACTGCCCGCAGCTACTGATGTCAATTGTAAGTTTGGAATTATCCTCCAAGGCTTGTTGCATGGTAAAAGAACTTCAAGACTTTGTGGCAAATTTAACTTCCGCTCGTAATGAAAGGAAACAAACGTGTAAATGCTCCATAAAGGTGAGGTAGAACCCACGGATGAGGAAAGTGAGATATGGGAAGCCACGTATGTGGTTTCCTATACATTTGCGGGTGCTCGAACACCTAGAACTTTCTCAAACATTGTGCCTACAGGCACTGAATGGCCTATGATGGAAATGCTGCCCCAGCACTTAAACAGGCAACTCTCTGGTGGGACAGGCAATCCTGTGATGCCAACGGCGACCCTGTGGTGGGACCGATGAATCACGATGGGACAGATGGTCCTGTAATGGGACAGCTTATCATGTCTTGGGGGTGGCCAGCTAATGGGAAGTGACCCTGCAATGGGCCACTTGCCCGAAGGCGCATGCCGCTTCGGTAGGCCCCGATGACCAGCCAATGGGACAGCTGCCCTCGCGATGTGACGATGACCTGATGACCAGCCAATGGGACAGCTGCCCTCGCGATGTGACGATGACCAAGTGGTGGGACCAACATTGCTGCGATGGGATAGGTAGCACTGGGATGGGGCAGGTGGCCCTGTAATTGGACATCTGATCCTGGACTGATACTGGCAACTCTGTGGTGGGACCCAAGACCCATTATGGGTTCGATGATGATGTGATGTGACTGCTTGACCATGTGATGGGATGGGTGGCCATATGATGGTGCAGTTGACTTTGTGATGGGAGATATAACCAAATGATGGGCAGTTAGGAACATGGCCTTGTTCTGGATATTTGCCATCCAGAACATTTTGCTCTCAGATGAACTATTCACTCTTTTTCTTTGGCAGAAAAATGAATTTAATTGCTTCCAAATGCCTGCAACACGATTGCTGGTTGAAAAACACGCCAAAAATTGACCGATAGTACAAAAATGAGCTTTGAATGTCAAAAAGTGGGGAAGTTATCCTCTCCGACCTGGGATACATGCAATTTTCCCCTCCCAAACCCAGGATGCCAAAGCATCAATCCAACCTGGCTGAGAGGAATGATCCTGTATGACAGGTAAACATGTGCATGACAGGTGGACATGTGCGGGACAGGTGGACATGTGCGGGACAGGTGGACATGTGCGGGACAGGTGGACACGTGCGGGACAGGTGGACATGTGCGGGACAGGTGGACATGTGCGGGACAGGTGGACACGTGCGGGACAGGTGGACACGTGCGGGACAGGTGGACATGTGCGGACAGGTGGACATGTGCGGGACAGGTGGACACGTGCGGGACAGGTGGACACGTGCGGACAGGTTCGGGACAGGTGGACATGTGGGACAGGTGGACATGTGCGGGACAGGTGGACACGTGCAGGACAGGTGGACATGTGCGGGACAGGTGGACACGTGGGGACAGGTGGACACGTGCGGGACAGGTGGACACGTGCGGGACAGGTGGACATGTGCGGGACAGGTGGACATGTGCGGACAGGTGGACATGTGGACAGGTGGACATGTGCGGGACAGGTGGACATGTGCGGGACAGGTGGACATGTGCGGGACAGGTGGACATGTGCGGGACAGGTGGACACAGTGCAGGACAGGTGGACACGTGCGGGACAGGTGGACACGTGCGGGACAGGTGGACACGTGCGGGACAGGTGGACATGGGACAGGTGGACATGTGCGGGACAGGTGGACATGTGCGGGACAGGTGGACATGTGCGGGACAGGTGGACATGTGCGGGACAGGTGGACATGTGCAGGACAGGTGGACATGTGCGGGACAGGTGGACATGTGCGGGACAGGTGGACATGTGCGGGACAGGTGGACATGTGCGGGACAGGTGGACACGTGCGGGACAGGTGGACACGTGCGGGACAGGTGGACACGTGCGGGACAGGTGGACACGTGCGGGACAGGTGGACACGTGCGGGACAGGTGGACACGTGCGGGACAGGTGGACATGTGCGGGACAGGTGGACATGTGCGGGACAGGTGGACATGTGCAGGACAGGTGGACATGTGCGGGACAGGTGGACACGTGCGGGACAGGTGGACACGTGCGGGACAGGTGGACACGTGCGGGACAGGTGGACACGTGCGGGACAGGTGGACACGTGCGGGACAGGTGGACATGTGCGGGACAGGTGGACACGTGCGGGACAGGTGGACACGTGCGGGACAGGTGGACACGTGCGGGACAGGTGGACATGTGCGGGACAGGTGGACATGTGCGGGACAGGTGGACATGTGCGGGACAGGTGGACACGTGCGGGACAGGTGGACATGTGCGGGACAGGTGGACACGTGCGGGACAGGTGGACATGTGCGGGACAGGTGGACATGTGCGGGACAGGTGGACATGTGCGGGACAGGTGGACATGTGCGGGACAGGTGGACATGTGCGGGACAGGTGGACACGTGCGGGACAGGTGGACATTGCGGACAGTGCGGGACAGGTGGACACGTGCGGGACAGGTGGACACGTGCGGGACAGGTGGACACGTGCGGGACAGGTGGACATGTGCGGGACAGGTGGACATGTGCGGGACAGGTGGACATGTGCGGGACAGGTGGACATGTGCGGGACAGGTGGACATGTGCGGGACAGGTGGACACGTGCGGGACAGGTGGACACGTGCGGGACAGGTGGACACGTGCGGGACAGGTGGACACGTGCGGGACAGGTGGACACGTGCGGGACAGGTGGACATGTGCGGGACAGGTGGACATGTGCGGGACAGGTGGACACGTGCGGGACAGGTGGACATGTGCGGGACAGGTGGACACGTGCGGGACAGGTGGACACGTGCGGGACAGGTGGACATGTGCGGGACAGGTGGACATGTGCGGGACAGGTGGACATGTGCGGGACAGGTGGACACGTGCGGGACAGGTGGACATGTGCGGGACAGGTGGACACGTGCGGGACAGGTGGACACGTGCGGGACAGGTGGACACGTGCGGGACAGGTGGACATGTGCGGGACAGGTGGACATGTGCGGGACAGGTGGACATGTGCAGGACAGGTGGCATGTGTAGGACAGGTGGACACGTGCGGGACAGGTGGACATGTGCATGACAGGTGGACACGTGCGGGACAGGTGGACATGTGCATGACAGGTGGACATGTGCGGGACAGGTGGACATGTGCGGGACAGGTGGACATGTGCGGGACAGGTGGACATGTGCGGGACAGGTGGACATGTGCGGGACAGGTGGACATGTGCGGGACAGGTGGACATGTGCGGGACAGGTGGACATGTGCGGGACAGGTGGACATGTGCGGGACAGGTGGACACGTGCGGGACAGGTGTACATGTGCGGGACAGGTGGACATGTGCGGGACAGGTGGACATGTGCGGGACAGGTGGACATGTGCAGGACAGGTGGACATGTGCGGGACAGGACAGTGGACATGTGCAGGACAGGTGGACATGTGCGGGACAGGTGGACATGTGCAGGACAGGTGGACATGTGCGGGACAGGTGGACATGTGCGGGACAGGTGGACATGTGCGGGACAGGTGGACACGTGCATGACAGGTGGACACGTGCGGGACAGGTGGACATGTGCAGGACAGGTGGACATATGCGGGACAGGTGGACACGTGCGGGACAGGTGGACATGTGCGGGACAGGTGGACACGTGCGGGACAGGTGGACATGTGCGGGACAGGTGGACATATGCGGGACAGGTGGACATGTGCGGGACAGGTGGACATGTGCGGGACAGGTGGACATGTGCGGGACAGGTGGACATGTGCAGGACAGGTGGACATGTGCGGGACAGGTGGACATGTGCGGGACAGGTGGACATGTGCGGAACAGGTGGACACGTGCGGGACAGGTGGACATGTGCGGGACAGGTGGACATGTGCGGGACAGGTGGACACGTGCGGGACAGGTGGACATGTGCGGGACAGGTGGACACGTGCGGGACAGGTGGACATGTGCGGGACAGGTGGACATATGCAGGACAGGTGGACATGTGCGGGACAGGTGGACATGTGCGGGACAGGTGGACATGTGCGGGACAGGTGGACATGTGCAGGACAGGTGGACATGTGCGGGACAGGTGGACATGTGCGGGACAGGTGGACATGTGCGAAGGTGGACAGGTGGACATGTGCGGGACAGGTGAACATGTGCGGGACAGGTGGACATGTGCAGGACAGGTGGACATGTGCGGGACAGGTGGACATGTGCAGGACAGGTGGACATGTGCAGGACAGGTGGACATGTGCGGGACAGGTGGACATGTGCGGGACAGGTGGACATGTGCAGGACAGGTGGACATGTGCGGGACAGGTGGACATGTGCGGGACAGGTGGACATGTGCATGACAGGTGGACATGTGCAGGACAGGTGGACATGTGCATGACAGGTGGACATGTGCATGACAGGTGTACATGTGCGGGACAGGTGGACATGTGCGGGACAGGTGGACATGTGCGGGACAGGTGGACATGTGCGGGACAGGTGGACATGTGCGGGACAGGTGGACACGTGCGGGACAGGTGGACATGTGCGGGACAGGTGGACATGTGCAGGACAGGTGGAACATGTGCAGGACAGGTGGACACGTGCGGGACAGGTGAACATGTGCGGGACAGGTGGAACATGTGCAGGGACAGGTGAACATGTGCGGGACAGGTGGACATGTGCAGGACAGGTGGACATGTGCAGGACAGGTGGACATGTGCGGGACAGGTGGACATGTGCATGACAGGTGGGCATGTGCGGGACAGGTGGACATGTGCGGGACAGGTGGACATGTGCGGGACAGGTGAACATGTGCAGGACAGGTGGACATGTGCAGGACAGGTGGACATGTGCAGGACAAGTGGAACACGTGCAGGACAGGTGGACATGTGCGGGACAGGTGTACATGTGCAGGACAGGTGGACATGTGCAGGACAGGTGGACATGTGCAGGACAGGTGGACACGTGCGGGACAGGTGGACATGTGCGGGACAGGTGGACATGTGCAGGACAGGTGGACATGTGCAGGACAGGTGGACATGTGCGGACAGAATGTGGAAGTGACATGTGCGGGACAGGTGGACATGTGCGGGACAGGTGGACATGTGCAGGACAGGTGGACATGTGCGGGACAGGTGGACACGTGCAGGACAGGTGGACATGTGCGGGACAGGTGGACATGTGCGGGACAGGTGGACATGTGCGGGACAGGTGGACACGTGCGGGACAGGTGGACACGTGCGGGACAGGTGGACATGTGCATGACAGGTGGACATGTGCGGGACAGGTGGACATGTGCGGGACAGGTGGACACGTGCGGGACAGGTGGACATGTGCGGGACAGGTGGACATGTGCGGGACAGGTGGACACGTGCAGGACAGGTGGACACGTGCAGGACAGGTGGACATGTGCGGGACAGGTGGACACGTGCGGGACAGGTGGACATGTGCGGGACAGGTGGACATGTGCGGGACAGGTGGACATGTGCGGGACAGGTGGACATGTGCGGGACAGGTGGACATGTGCATGACAGGTGGACATGTGCGGGACAGGTGGACACGTGCGGGACAGGTGGACATGTGCGGGACAGGTGGACATGTGCGGGACAGGTGGACATGTGCGGGACAGGTGGGCATGTGCAGGACAGGTGGACATGTGCGGGACAGGTGGACATGTGCGGGACAGGTGGACATGTGCAGGACAGGTGGACATGTGCGGGACAGGTGGACATGTGCAGGACAGGTGGACATGTGCGGGACAGGTGGACATGTGCGGGACAGGTGGACATGTGCAGGACAGGTGGACATGTGCGGGACAGAGTGGACATGTGCGGGACAGGTGACACATGTGCGGGACAGGTGGACATGTGCGGGACAGGTGGACATGTGCGGGACAGGTGGACACGTGCGGGACAGGTGGACATGTGCAGGACAGGTGGACATATGCGGGACAGGTGGACACGTGCGGGACAGGTGGACATGTGCGGGACAGGTGGACACGTGCGGGACAGGTGGACATGTGCAGGACAGGTGGACATATGCGGGACAGGTGGACATGTGCAGGACAGGTGGACATGTGCGGGACAGGTGGACATGTGCGGGACAGGTGGACATGTGCGGGACAGGTGGACATGTGCATGACAGGTGGACATGTGCATGACAGGTGGACATGTGCATGACAGGTGGACATGTGCAGGACAGGTGGACATGTGCAGGACAGGTGGGCATGTGCGGGACAGAGTGGACATGTGCGGGACAGGTGGACATGTGCGGGACAGGTGGACATGTGCGGGACAGGTGGACATGTGCGGGACAGGTGGACATGTGCATGACAGGTGGACATGTGCGGGACAGGTGGACATGTGCGGGACAGGTGGACATGTGCGGGACAGGTGGACACGTGCATGACAGGTGGACATGTGCGGGACAGGTGGACATGTGCAGGACAGGTGGACAGTGCAGGACAGGTGGACATGTGCAGGACAGGTGGACATGTGCAGGACAGGTGGACATGTGCGGGACAGGTGGACATGTGCAGGACAGGTAGACATGTGCGAGGACAGGTGAACATGTGCAGGGACAGGTGGACATGTGCAGGACAGGTGGACATGTGCAGGACAGACAGGTGACACATGTGCGGGACAGGTGGACATGTGCAGGACAGGTGGACATGTGCGGGACAGGTGGACATGTGCGGGACAGGTGGACATGTGCAGGACAGGTGGACATGTGCGGGACAGGTGGACATGTGCGGGACAGGTGGACATGTGCAGGACAGGTGGACATGTGCGGGACAGGTGGACATGTGCGGGACAGGTGAGACACGTGCGGGACAGGTGGACATGTGCAGGACAGGTGGACATGTGCGGGACAGAGTGGACATGTGCGGGACAGGTGGACACAGTGGACATGTGCGGGACAGGTGGACATGTGCGGGACAGGTGGACATGTGCGGGACAGGTGGACATGTGCGGGACAGGTGGACATGTGCGGGACAGGTGGACATGTGCGGGACAGGTGGACATGTGCGGGACAGGTGGACATGTGCGGGACAGGTGGACATGTGCGGGACAGGTGGACATGTGCGGGACAGGTGGACACATGTGCGGGACAGGTGGACATGTGCAGGACAGGTGGACACGTGCGGGACAGGTGGACACGTGCGGGACAGGTGGACACGTGCAGGACAGGTGTGCACGTGCAGGACAGGTGGACATGTGCGGGACAGGTGGACATGTGCGGGACAGGTGGACATGTGCGGGACAGGTGGACACGTGCGGACAGGTGGACATGTGCGGGACAGGTGGACATGTGCGGGACAGGTGGACATGTGCGGGACAGGTGGGCATGTAGGACAGGTGGACATGTGCGGGACAGGTGGACATGTGCAGGACAGGTGGACATGTGCGGGACAGGTGGACATGTGCGGGACAGGTGGACATGTGCATGACAGGTGGACACGTGCGGGACAGGTGGACATGTGCGGGACAGGTGGACATGTGCGGGACAGGTGGACATGTGCGGGACAGGTGGACATGTGCGGGACAGGTGGACATGTGCGGGACAGGTGGACATGTGCAGGACAGGTGGACATGTGCGGGACAGGTGGACATGTGCGGGACAGGTGGACACATGTGCATGACAGGTGGACACGTGCGGGACAGGTGGACATGTGCGGGACAGGTGGACATGTGCGGGACAGGTGGACACGTGCGGGACAGGTGGACACGTGCGGGACAGGTGGACATGTGCGGGACAGGTGGACATGTGCGGACAGGTGGACATGTGCGGGAGAGGTGGACATGTGCGGGACAGGTGGACATGTGCGGGACAGGTGGACACGTGCGGGACAGGTGGACATGTGCGGGACAGGTGGACATATGCGGGACAGGTGGACACGTGCGGGACAGGTGGACATGTGCGGGACAGGTGGACACGTGCGGGACAGGTGGACATGTGCGGGACAGGTGGACATATGCGGGACAGGTGGACATGTGCGGGACAGGTGGACATGTGCGGGACAGGTGGACATGTGCGGGATAGGTGGACATGTGCGGGACAGGTGGACATGTGCGGGAGAGGTGGACATGTGCATGACAGGTGGACACGTGCATGACAGGTGGACATGTGCAGGACAGGTGGACATGTGCATGACAGGTGGACATGTGCGGGACAGGTGGACATGTGCGGGACAGGTGGACATGTGCGGGACAGGTGGACATGTGCGGGACAGGTGGACATGTGCGGGACAGGTGGACATGTGCGGGACAGGTGGACACGTGCGGGACAGGTGGACATGTGCAGGACAGGTGGACATGTGCGGGACAGGTGGACATGTGCATGACAGGTGGACATGTGCGGGACAGGTGGACATGTGCGGGACAGGTGGACATGTGCGGACACGTGGACATGTGCGGGACAGGTGGACATGTGCGGGACAGGTGGACATGTGCGGGACAGGTGGACATGTGCGGGACAGGTGGACACGTGCGGGACAGGTGGACATGTGCGGGACAGGTGGACATGTGCGGGACAGGTGGACATGTGCGGGACAGGTGGACACGTGCGGGACAGGTGGACATGTGCGGGATAGGTGGACATGTGCGGGACAGGTGGACATGTGCAGGACAGGTGGACACGTGCGGGACAGGTGGACATGTGCGGGACAGGTGGACATGTGCGGGACAGGTGGACATGTGCGGGACAGGTGGACATGTGCGGGACAGGTGGACACGTGCGGGACAGGTGGACATGTGCGGGACAGGTGGACACGTGCGGGACAGGTGGACATGTGCGGACAGGTGGACATGTGCGGGACAGGTGGACACGTGCGGGACAGGTGGACATGTGCGGGATAGGTGGACATGTGCGGGACAGGTGGACATGTGCGGGACAGGTGGACACGTGCGGGACAGGTGGACATGTGCGGGACAGGTGGACATGTGCGGGACAGGTGGACATGTGCGGGACAGGTGGACATGTGCGGGACAGGTGGACACGTGCGGGACAGGTGGACATGTGCGGGACAGGTGGACACGTGCGGGACAGGTGGACATGTGCATGACAGGTGGACACGTGCGGGACAGGTGGACACGTGCGGGACAGGTGGACACGTGCGGGACAGGTGGACACGTGCGGGACAGGTGGACATGTGCGGGACAGGTGGACATGTGCGGGACAGGTGGACATGTGCGGGACAGGTGGACACGTGCGGGACAGGTGGACACGTGCGGGACAGGTGGACACGTGCGGGACAGGTGGACATGTGCGGGACAGGTGGACACGTGCGGGACAGGTGGACACGTGCAGGACAGGTGGACATGTGCGGGACAGGTGGACATGTGCGGGACAGGTGGACATGTGCGGGACAGGTGGACATGTGCAGGACAGGTGGACATGTGCGGGACAGGTGGACACGTGCGGGACAGGTGGACATGTGCAGGACAGGTGGACATGTGCGGGACAGGTGGACACGTGCATGACAGGTGGACATGTGCGGGACAGGTGGACATGTGCGGGACAGGTGGACATGTGCGGGACAGGTGGACATGTGCGGGACAGGTGGACATGTGCGGGACAGGTGGACATGTGCGGGACAGGTAGACATGTGCGGGACAGGTGGACACGTGCGGGACAGGTGGACATGTGCGGGACAGGTGGACATGTGCATGACAGGTGGGCATGAGTAGGACAGGTTGCCATATGATGGGACTGGTAACCTTGTGATGGGATGCATAGCTTTATGATGGGGCTACTGGCCATGTGGTGGGATACGTGGTGCCATGATGGGACTGATGTCATCATGATGGAACAGGAGAATCTGGTAGGAGGGTCATCAGCCACTTCAAAGGATCGCCTGCCCCATATCAGTGTCAGCAGTCCCACCATAGGGTAACCAGCAGTTGGATTTGTACCTTGTAATCCTGGACGTGGAGAAGAAAATGTGTGATTATTCCAGTAAGGAGAATACATTTCTCTTCAACAATGTAACATCAGGATTCCAGTTTGCACTTTTAAATGAATCCTGAGCACTTTACTGCAGAGCAGTTAACTGTCAAACAGCACTATTCACCTACAAATGATAAATATGAGGAGATAACTTTCTGGAGACGATAATGTTATGGATGCAAAAAAAATCCAGAAACAGCCAAGTAATCCAATCATGGTCACCAGTCCTGCACATAACCACGTGTTCCATTGCACAGGCACACACTCAACCAGTTGGCCATCAGTGTCATCACAGGACCTCCTGTCCTACTTCAGGGCCACTTGTCCAGCAGTCACTGGTGCCCCACAATACACAATGCACATGCCATTCCTTGTCCTTGCCACATTCCCTTTTGATGCCAATGACCAGGGGCACAGCCAGGGTTGTCTTAAGGGTGGATGGGGGGTGTGGTGGGGGCTGTCCAAATAAATGTCATGAAGCAGATACCGATTTTGGCGCGCTTCTCGCGCCGGCAATGTGTGGTCCTATGTGGTGAAACCTCAAAATGTCTTGTTTCATCTTCTAGTGTATTTTTGGTTGCGCTAGCAGGGGCGGGGCAGACCCCCTCCCTTGGCTGCACCTATGCCAATAGCAAACTGCAACAGCACATGGAAGTCACACCCAGTGACTGCATAGTGACATGTGTCACACAGATTTATCCTGCATCCCAGTAGGGGGGGATAATTTGGCAATTTTGGAATTCGCATGTGTCCATCGGGGGATATATATTTCAGACAATTTTAAGCATTTTTCCAATATATATTCTGTTTCGATCTTCCAAAAAAAAACCTACTAGGGCCAAATTACTTTTTCGTGTCCGGCGCCGCTCGGCGCGGGGCGCAGGCACGGCGCCATAAGGGCGGCCGGCCCACCGCCCGGCGGCTGAAAATCGCCTCTATCGGCAGCGCGGCGGCTAACACTGCACGGATACCCGGCACGTAGCCAGGATTTTGCTCAGGGATGGGGCCACGGCCCAAAACACCGGCGAAATGGGTCGCCAATTCACGCTTTTGCTACCGGAGGGGGGGGGGGGGGGCGGTTTGCTCTCTGAGGGTTTTGAAACAAGTCTTTCCATGCAACGATACATTTTTCGGTAAAACTAACATTTTCGAGCGGAAAAATCAATTTTGGCAGCTAAAAGGCTTAAATTAGATCGTTCGGGGGGCAAGGCCCCTGTGACTCCCCGGGTAGGTCACTCACCGGCGCGCTGTACGCTATTATATTCAGTAGGTACTCAATGACCGTGACAAAAGGTAAATTGAGTGTGCAGTAAATATCGTTAAATTACCTGTAAAAGTTAATCCCTTTTAAGCATCATCCGTTGATGAACGTTATCCGATCTCCTCTTCCGATCCGATTGCACCTTGAAAACTCCGCTTGACTGTGCCTAACCTGTTTCTCTTACCTTGCAGTTGGTGACACCTGGTCCTGGTCCTGGTGTGCGACACTGATGAATTTCGCTTAAACCGAAGACGGCCGCGATGCCGCCCAAAACCAGAGCAATGTCTGGCGGGATCGATCCCGATGTCGTGTTCCCGGCAGTTCCAAAGTTCATCCCGGCATCGCAACTCCCCACTCTCAAAAGTGTGATTGGCGTCCTCCGGCATATCACCACTGCCAAGACACCACACGAAAAGGCGGTGAGGAGGTGAGCAAGCTGGTAGCCGCCAAATGGTTTCACGACACCGTCTACTGTATCTCACTGAACGGCGTGGTCCGAAGGATGGACAAGCTGTGGAAAACTTTCCGCGAGGGACGGAAGAGGATCGCCACTGGACAGGGCGGAAAGCCCGTTAACGAGTTTAAAGAGCTGGCGGAGCAGGCCGACAAGTTATTTGACATTAGAGCGGACACTGCGCTCCAAGAGGAAAAATGCAAAGCCGAGTGGGGAGTCAACATGTCTCAGTCCGAGCAAAAATACTACGATGACCAGAAGACGGAGAGACAGATGCACTGCGACAGAGGAGTTGATCCTGTTTGGTACCAAGCAGTGATGAGGAAGGAGAGGGCGCGGGAGAGAGAGGAGCGGTACAGACAGGAAAGGGACCAGCAGTTCCAGTTCAAGGACATTGCCGAAATAGAGGACATGCTGTCGGCCGAAGGGAATATCGTGTCGGCCTCGTCGACGAGTGCGGACGTGACCCCGGAGAAAGTGACCCCTCAGGCGGCAGACAGTGGCAGGAAAAAGAGGAAGCTGTTCGTGTCAGAGTTAGAGGAGAGCGAGATGGAGGAGATTCCAGCCAGGTTGGCACACGTACGGGACAGCGAGCGGAAGGTCCGGGACTCACTCTACCTCACAGTGGGGAACCTGGTGGGGAGGGGGATGTCGTTGAACGAGGCCTGTGTGGCGGTGGTCGAGGTGGGGAACGGTTTGTTCGAGCGGAAATGGAAGCTGCCGGCGGAGGATTCAGAGCTGTTTGACCTGGACACTCTGCCTACGAAGGCCAGCATTCGTCCCAAGCTCAACTTGATTGAGGCGGAGGCCCTGTCTCTCGCCGTGTCAGAGGTCAGCCATGCCAAGGAGGGTGGTCGGACAATCACTGCCGCAATCGACTCCACGACAAAGCGCAGAGTCGGAAAGTTCGCCACACAGGGGATCCACGTCGGGAGAAACGTTCCCATCCCGCTCCCGCTAATGGGGATCGCTGGGGAGTCCACCGACGAAATCGCGCTGCAGATCGACTGCGGTATGGAGATTCTGGCGGCTGTCCAAGGGAAGACCGCTAAGGAGGTGTACAGTCTCATTGACGTGCACATGACTGACAGCACGGTACACAATAAGGGGTTCGCGGCCGTGCTGGCCGAGATGTACGACCTCGACAAGCAGGCCGGCCAGATTTTCTGCGGCTCCCACACCACGCTCGGGTTCTCCAACGCCCTCAACAAGAAAGTGGCTGCAATTGAGGCTGACATGAAGGTGGATCAGGTGCTGAGCAAATTCATGGTGGGAATGGAGCTTGACAGCAAGCACAGGAGCCTGGCCGGCCAGGCACTCGACATGGTGCTGAAGCTGATTGCGCCGGAGTACTCCCACAAGGCCTGGAACTGCAATCAGCTCTACAGGAACTTCCTGGAGCAGAAGCAGGTGGAACTGGTCCTCTTCAGCTACAAGGATCAGCGTTTCGGCTGCTTGTCCCGGGCGGCCGGCGTACTCCTCTTCAACCTGCCGCACATCGAGATGTTCCTCTCCCAGAACCCACACATCAGCAACCGACTCGCCTGCCTGGTGAGAGAACTGCTGGAGCTTCCCTACCTCAGGGTGGTGTTTGCTGTGTTCGCCGCGGTGGGCGTCCATGTCATCGAGCCCTTTTACTGCATGACAATCGACAGCCAGTCGACCCACTCGAGTCTCAAGACGTTCTACACCCAGCTCCACTCCGACCTGGGCAAGGTGGCAGACGACAGGTTCTTCGCCCTGGAGAACCCCCAGTTCGAGTCTGTCAGTGAGGAGATGTTTGGCGGAGTGGTGGCCAGCTATGGTGAGTCTGTGGTCGGTGCCATCAGGGAGGCGGCCGCTGAGAATATGGATGACGCCGTCGACCTCCTCAACATCTGCCTGCCGGAGCTGCAGACCGTGCTGGCCCGGCAAAGGAGGGACTACGGCCTGGCAGAGGAATTCCCTGCTGAGTTCCCCGTGTTCGAGCAGGCAGCGAACATTGACGACACCCCGGTGAACAATCTAGCGATGGAGAGGCAGTGCGGAACGGTGGACTACCGGCTGAAGAAGCTGCAGACTCTGCCGGCAGTCAGCCGGTCCATGGTCCTAGCCCGGGCGAAGGAACTGCGGGAGGGGAAAGAGTCTGAGTTCCGATCATACAAGCTGCAGGTGGCGAAAAACAGGAGGTGGAGCTGGAGTGGTCGGAAAAGACAAGAGAGAAGTTCGCTCAGGGTGCGGGGAGCGACAGTTGGCCGCCCAGACGAAGGAGAGGAAAAGACTGGACCTGCTGGACCTGCTTAAGGCGGATGGTGGGCCCTTCACAGACGCCGAGCAGGTCCAGACGTACCTCGCCAGACCGGAACTGGAAGAGAAGGCGAAGCAGCAGAGGCTGAAAAAAGAGCTACAGTTCGCCGAGAGAGCTCAACAACGCTACCCAGGGTGGATCCGCTCTTCCGCATCCAAGTCACCCTGCCAAACAACAGGAGGCGGGACAAGACCTCCAAGGAGTTTGGAGACTCCCTGATGGCCTTCCTGGGCAAGAAGGCCGAGTCCGCGGCCATGGAGTACAGGCTGTTCAAGTCCTCGCTACGGAAGTTCAACCCGGAGAGCGACCGCAGCAACGTCAACAACTGAGTGCTGACCCTGCCGTTTGCTGCCGTTTGCCGTTTGCGTTTGCTGTGAAATGTTTTGTTGTTTGCTGTTTTGCTGTTCAGTCCTCCCTCCAGAAATTCAACCTGCCGACCGCAGAAACGTTAACAAAAGAGTGCTGAACCTGTTGTTTGCTGTGAAATTTTTGTTGCTTGCTGTTTGATGTTTTGCTGTTCAAGTTCTCCCTCCGGACATTCGACACGGAGAGCGACCGCAGAAACGTCAAAAACTGAGTGCTGAACCTGTTGTTTGCTGTGAAATGTTTTGTTGCTTCCTGTTTGATGTTTTGCTGTTCAAGTTCTCCTCTGGACATTCAACCCGGAGAGCGACCGTAGAAACGTCAACAACTGAGTGCTGAACCTGTTGTTTGCTGTGAAATGACGACGGCGGAAGCTGCTCAAATACAAGGGTTGAATTTTTATTAGAAAGTAGTTATGTAGGTGTGAAATTCATCGACATTTACTAATGCATGGTTACCGTTACAAGCGCCTTTGTATTTAAACAGCGGTTCCATATCACGGGCTATATCACGGGCGTCATTCGTGAAGCTACAGGTCCTATTTTCATTTAGCCAGGGTTCAGGTTAATCACGTTCTAGGTCACTTAACGAGGCGTTTCAAGCTAAGCCCGAAATAAGGCTAAACACGAAAAGTTATTGAACGTTTGAGATCATTTAACAATCGAAACACAACATACATATATTGGAAAGGCACTTCAGTTGTTTAAATTATTCATCACAAATAGAAGCTTTCTCAGTTGGAATTTTTATGCAGACTTCACCCTTACCTGAATGACCGGTGGCCGCAGCGCTATTGAGCGTCATATGTACGACCCGCACAGGCCTCGATAGGCTAATACACTCTATTTATCCTTTTGTCAAAATCAGTGAGTACCCAGCACCTACATGCAAGATCCCGCACAACGTACTGGAGCATCACCAGCCGCCGCGCTACCGATAGAGGCGATTTTGAGCCGCCGGGCGGTGGGCCGGCCGCCCTTATGGCGCCGTGCCTGCGCCCGCGCCGAGCGGCGCCGGACACGAAAAAGTAATTTGGCCCTAGTAGGGTTTTTTTTGGAAGATCGAAACAGAATATATATTGGAAAAATGCTTAAAATTGTCTGAAATATATATCCCCCGATGGACACATGCGAATTCCAAAATTGCCAAATTATCCTCCCCCTAATCCCAGTGCAATATATATATATATATATATATATATATATATATATATATATATATATATATATATATATATATATATATATATATATATATATATATATATATATATATATAT
>JAOTOM010004214.1:207500-242593 GCA_034440615.1 Ashinkailepas kermadecensis
TCGCTATAGCCTTTATGCATGACCTTGAGTCCAAATTCCTAAATGGCATCATGTTGGAACCACCAATTTATTTGAGGTACATTGACATCTTTGGAATTTGGACTCATGGACTGAAGACCCTTCTCGAGGTCAGGTTTTACACTAGCATCAATGCCACTCATCCGGACATCTCGTTTACCGTGGATCAGACGTTTGCTTCAAATTCCATTCCATTTTTGGACACCCTGTTCACAGTCGGCGCGGATGGGTCATACATCACTGAGCTGTACATAAAGCCTATGGCGACGCCTGTCATCCTCCACTACAACTCAGCACATCCCATTACCGCGAAAACCTCAGTGCTCCATGCACAAATAAGGAGAGCATTTCCACAGACGAAGCCGCGTGTAGACGGAGTCTGCAGAAAATGCGTGACCTCTTCCTGGCCAATGGGTACCCGCCTAGGAAGGTGTCGCTGGCCATTAACCAGGGAATGGCCCAGTTCAGGCGTCAGGGAAAATGAACTATGTCCAACACCACTGTGCCAGAAACAAAAAGGAATCGAACTACACCTGCTTCCGATTACCTTTCATCACCGACAAACTTTGCCGGACGGTAAACCAAATGTAACGCTCATCACAACTAAACAAAATTAGAATCGCGTGGTACAGCGGACCGTCATTAAAATATAATCTGGTAAGGTCAGCCCTCAGCATCCCCCCTTGCCCTTCAGGTAACAAAAAATGCCATGTGACAATGGCCTGAAAGGAAGATGTCGGGTAAAATGCAGCTTATAAGGTGACGTGCATCACTTGTCCATCCGCTCTCTATGTTGGGGAAACGATACGCCCAGTAAGGAAAATATTTGGGATTTGGGATGAGCATTTGGGAGATGCGCGTCTCCGGCGTCCCTTCACTCCCCTAGGCGAACACATGACGGAGCATCACCTCAACATGAACCATCTGCAAACGAATGAAAACTTCAATATAGATATCCTAGGCATAGCGAATGACGGTGCGGACTCAAAAATCTTAGAATCCATTTTTATTCGTGAACTGAAAAACCAAGTACGAATTCCCACCAATCGTTATGGCATGTATCGTAGGTTATAAATTTTACCGGTGTTATATACCGATATTGTGACTGACAAATTATCGCCCATGGAGGGTTTTAGAGAACTGTCCTTAGAGAAAAGTCAATTAAGTGTATATTGATGTGTATAAACGGTATAACCTTGATGTCATAATTGCGTACTCTCTGCCGCCAGGTAGACGCGTTCGTGTCGCGACGGCCCCCCACCTGCCGTCCCTGTGTATGCATGTGTACGTTAGTTTCTTTTCTTCTTTTTGGCGTTTGGTCTGTTTTGTCTTCACTTTATTTTTCACAGTGGAGGTGGTGAATGGATTTTGTGGAGTTTTGTACCTGCAGCAATTTGAATTTCGACCTGTTCGCCGATCGCAACGAGTGCATTGTTTGACAATGGCCGAAACGTCACAATACATACTTACAATTTTTTGTCTAACATAGTCGTTCCTGGATCTTGAAGATCAACGTAGCTTTTAATATATTCACAAATGATTGACCAGTAAATATGGACATTTCTGAACTAAGTATGTATTGCATAACATCAAACATGGAAACAATGCAGTCCAATAAAATTTCACTAGTTATTTTTAATTTTAAAGACGATGGTGGCATTCGTTTTTTAGAATCCTTAAATTACTTAAATAATTCAAAGAAGCGCCTCAGAATGCCTCGCTTTGTGATTGGTCATAATATATGTGACGTCACATATATAGAGGTCAGCGATGATGGACTGCCGCACATTATATCTTCCATTTGGGACGCTGTCAATTCATAGGAATCGCGACTATTTTAGCTTGGATCGCATCCGATCGTCAGGGGCAAATGGATCGTAGGAAACGGCGCTATTATTCTTGTTTGTGGTGGTGGATTTGTGCTTTAGGGCGCATCGACTGCGTTGGTCATTTTGCGCCCATTCTTCTTGTTTGTGGCGATGTATACAAATGCAACTGCAAGTAAGCCAGAAGCAATGTTCATCGGCCTCCCGACGGCCCACAAGATGAGGACGTTGTCGAGCGATTCTGCACGCCGAGACAGTCCGCTGATCTCTGCTAGTGGCACCACTTGCTGCGACGAAAATGTATATGTATATGTACCACTGGTAGACAGGGGTACGGGTATTTTGATAGGCATGAGCATGCCTAAGGATGAGGAGGCTGGAACCAGAGTAATTTCCTCAGAAGTGTACACATTGAGGTTTTTCACATCAAGGCTTAGCTTGAAAATGGTAATTTTATGTTCCATTTTTGTGAAAACTCCCACAAGAGAAGTATGCTCTTTACAAAGATGGGAACTGTGTATACATACTTAGTATACTTAATATACATGATGTGAGTCAGTATCCATTTTGTTGGAAACATGGATGTCCACAACCATTTCATATTAGCATTAAGTGAAGAGAATTTACATTTTCTAGCTGACTGTAGCAGCTGAAGATGGCAAGACATTTGGCAAATTTGTGCTTTAAGGAAATTTTTGAATCCTTGGAATTTATTTTTCCATTGCAATGTTAATGAATGTGGTCAACATGATGTGGCTACTTGTTTTCTCAAAGAAAACAAGTAACCACACCTACTTTTGTTTTTTAAGAAAGTGAAGGATAGCCTAACCTAACATAACCTAACCTCACATGGGAAAAAAAATAAGTGAAAAAGTGCACGAAATTCAAGCAATTTTTGCTCTTAAAAACGTTCCTTGACAAACCAATCCTAGTGCAACATGGCCTAAGCTTTCTTTAAGAAAACATTTTCTAAAAATAAAAACAAAAAATCAAGATAAATGACTGAACCAAACCTGACCTGGACACACCTAACCACTTTGCTTCATGCATGTAAAATGCATGCAAAATTTGTCTTGTGAATACCTTTAAGCACAATAATGCCAACCTGCCATACCTTTTGAGAAAAAAAGCTGCATAAACCGCAGCAGTAGCATACTTGTAATGCTTTTCTAAAGCTCAGTAAAATTCCACAATATGCCTGACATTCCATACAAAAATTAAGCCAACAATCCTTGTCCTCCATCTAAAATCCATAGCAGTTCTAGCTAATGAATCACTTCAATTTTCCAAATGACAGTCATCCCTGCTTGCATTATCTCCATGAACATTATAAAATATGGCAGCAGTTGCATAGGGCATCCTGCTTACTTTGCATCATCAAAATGCTGCTTGAAGATGTTGAAGTCAGTTGAACAACTTTACATGGAACAATCCAATGTATGGTTCCTGTGTGTTTGGGGCTTGGCCACTTCGAGACACCACAAGTGTGACGTCATTGCTACAAGAAGGTTTTTAAATCGATGGCAACCCCTCAGTAAAATTATTAAATTATGCTGGAAATACTTCTCTGAGAAAAATGTTTCAGTTTTGTCTACAAAGTATTATTACCATTTTTTGCAACCAAAAACCCATTTACATTTACATGAAATTTGTTATTACATGAAACTTGTCCATTGTTGAGGTGCAATTCAGGGACATCATCAAGGATTTGTCTCCTGGGTGAAGCTGATGTCATCACAGATGATATAATTATGGGACAAAAATGGCCCTCACAAAGTATATGGTCACCATGTATTATATATGGCAGAATGCTTCTGATCAAGTATTACCCCCCAGACATACCCATGCTTACATGGATATGAATGACATCTACCTCAGTGGTGCTCCTTGAATGTGGTATCATCACAGGTGATGTCATTAGTAGATACAAAATTTCCCCCACCCAGTGTATGATCATCATGCATTATACCCATACAGCAGAATGCTTCTGATCAAGTATCACCCCTCAGGCATACTTGTGTCAACATGGATATGAATGACACCCTACATACTTGATGGTGCTCCTCGAAGGTGGTATCATCACGGGCAACATCATTAGTGGGCACAAATGGCCCTGGTCCACTCTACATGGTCACAATGCATTATATACCAATATGGCAGAGGAAGAATATGGCAGCACAAAGAACCTTGGGTTCTTTTACAATGCATTCAACTACTAGGTCATATAGCGTAGCCAACCTGTCAGCCGATTGGTCTCAGGTGGACTCAGTAAATGCCGTTGGTTGTGAGTCCAATGCTCTACCAACTGAGCTACCGTGGCTCCAATAGGCAGAGGGCTTGTGATCAATTATTACCCCTGAGACATATGGAGGAGTGGTGCACAATCAGACCTGCCCCTGTAAAAATGTATTCAAACTCAAAGGTAGGAAGTCTCTGGACCACAAACCATAAAAAGTAAGTTTTCCACTGCTCAGAAACCACAAACAAATTAGTCTTTTAGGTGCCAATGCTAGCATATTACACACACCTGAGGGATTGTAAAAAATAAATGCTTCTCATATAATCTTGCCAGATGTATGAACAAAAGCCTAAAGTTTACTTCGTAAATTTGTGCTTCAGACATTTAAGAATTCTTGGAATTTATATTTCCAATACAATGTCTAGGAATGTGATTAAGATGATCATGATCGGATCATGATCGGATATTTTCGTTTAAGTATCATGTTTTCTTTTCTTTCTTCTTTCTTCATACTTGGTTTGTCTTTTCTCCTTAGTGTAGTAATAGTTTAGGAGGTGCATGTGAAAGATTAGGGATTTTATATTAATTCCCCATTAACATCTATAGCACAGGTTTTTTTCTGGAGCCCTCGAAGACATTACTAGCATTGCTAATTGTCTGAGAGGGCTTCAGGAACATCTTTTTACTAATATCTGGTGGTGGGATCTGTCCAGCAAGAAACAGGAGCAGGGAGTGGTGTGACCTACCTTGACTTGCTTACCATGACCTACTTCTCATCCCTGGAATTTAACGTAATTCGGTTGCACGGGTATGGAAGGGCACTCCTGCCTACCTATTAATGGGTAGGGGAAATTTTGTTTTTTAAAGAAGAAAAAAAAGTAAATGGTGAGGCCCAAGTGGAAGGGGCACGCTCCATAGGGTTCCATATTAAAAGTTGAAACTATAGGGGAGGGGGCAACGCCAACGTTGAGGGGGCACTTCCCCAAAGTATATAAAACAACACTCCTCCCTATGGCCCTGCCAGGAGTTCATGCCCCATGGGCCTGCCAGGAATTCAGATACTGTCTGTTCATCTGACCAGTTGGTTTTATTTGGCTACTTGCAGGGGTGCATTCTTCCATAGATCAACTATGCAGCTGCCACAGAAAAGCAAATTGGTGTGCCTGTCACACCAATAGTTTCAAGCTAGCTTGAATAAAATGTTGCGCTCCCGCAAAGCTAAGTGAAGCTATTTAGAGTGCTTCCCCTCCATCGCTCAACAGATCCCTTCTCCTCCATCGCTCAACAGATCCTTTCTCCATGGACTTGAGCAAGAAATTATAATACCCTGAGTAAAGTATAGTTTTCTGAAACAAAATTGAGTTACCATGCAAAGGTTTTCGGGCTCTAACCACTGGCCATCTGACGCTTGTGGTTTTTCGGCTTTGTCTCTTTTATAGGTATTAATAAATAGTCATTGTGAGAATTCAGAGTTGCTGAAGATCAATTGATCGAAATTGAACAGCTTTCTTTGGCACAGACAGTGTTTCTGGTTCAAATGTGGGCAAATAATTGGCCAAGTTTGCCATTTGTAGGGATGTGCATATATGATAGGACAGGACAGGATTCCAGATGGGCCCCTGTGGTTCTTATTAAGCATTAATACCTTATACCTTAGGGTAGGATACAAAAAAAAAAAAAAAATGATGGAGCCACTCGTTTCTTGTGCAAATGCTTTCAGTTTGTGAGGAAAATATGGAGCATTGAGTAAGGTAACACGGAATAAAAGCAAGATAACATGGAATAAAAAGCAATGTTTAAAAATAAAAAAGCAACATAACCTAACATAGCCCAACCTAATAACCTCCCTTTGGCAAAGAAAATTGAGAAGATATAATTTGAAAAGGTTTAAACAATTTTTCTTCACATTTCAGAATTACAAAAAATCTTAACCCAACCTATCATAACCTGCTTTTGAAGAAAGCAGCTTCACAAAAAAATAATGTATCTGCAGAAGCACATTTCTAACCAGGTGGATATCAATGATCAAAATGCTTAATTATTAAGACTCACTCTGGGTAAAGATAAAAATAGTCGAGCCAGTACTTCAACCTTTATTGATGGTCCTCTAAAGGGCTGTGAGCCCTTTAGCCCTTCAGAAAACCCATCAATAAAGGTTGAAGTACTGGCTGATTTTGTTTTGCATTATTGGATATCAAGGCAAATTTTGATTCTTTCGAATTTTTTCTCTCGAATATCAAGTATTTTAAGGTGAAAATGATGATGCGTCGCATCATCATTTTACCTAAATACCTTTTACCTAACTACCTACCTAACTACCATTTTGCATGCCAAGAAAATGATTACTCTTCAGTTGGCAAAGAAATACACGATCATAATCTTTACTTTACATATATAGCCCATCACATATAATTATCCACACCTAGTGTGTCACAGACATGATAAAGAAGAAATTCAACATTTCATGCACTCTATTCAATACTCATATGACATAAAAAATCTTATGTTTCTGACTTAATTCCATATTCATTCCCAATAACGAATATTTCCAGTCAGATGCGTCCAAAACCTTCGATCAAGGCCGGAAGTTCCTTGTGATGCTGTTAACATTAACGGCAGTGCTAGCAATGTCCGCAAGCTTTGATGATGTTATGGTGGAAAAGTTTGTTGGGATGACTCTGGTTTTCCAGTTAGGTTTGGTTAGGTTAGGTTAGATATTATGCTATAATGTATTTGATATATTATGCTACATTATCTTAGTCTAGGTTAGGTTAGGTTATTTTATTATTTTTATATTTAGTAGTCAGTAAACAAACCACATGCATCCATGCACACCACTTGCATCAGTGTAAGCTTAGCCCCGTGGTGCACCAGTTGTGCTCAGATAACTCAGATAATTATTCAGCTTTCTTTTGAGAACAAACACGCAAGTTTATAATTTTCCAACAACACAGTGCTGTTCTCAGCAGGGTTATTTGCTCAAATTGTTCCAAGGTCTGCCAGTGTTTGTTTCTTTAGGGAATTCCACTGCCACAAGATACACAATTTCCCTCTTGAAGCATTGAGCTATAAGCCACAGACCTGTGCCTATGATGTCATCAATTGTATTGACTGCCGTTGACCTAAAAGTAATCATTTGCGGAGAAAATGAGTGATCGCATCTTCTTTATCATGTCAAAAAGCATTGTATTCCCAAAAAAACTTTTTTTTTTAGATTAAAACTTACCTTGATCTCCAAATATACCTTCTCTTTTTTTTTACTTTACCCAGGGCGAGTCCAAATAATTAAGCAGTTTGATTTTTGTATTACATTTTTGTCGTAAATTTTTGAAAACAGGTGTTTTTGGAATTTTGGGAATACTTTTTCAGAATATGATGTTTATGAACATGACTAAGAAGATGTGACTACTCATTTTCGGTGCTGGTGCTTACTTTTCAATTTGGATGATGACGTCACATTGGCATGGTGTAATGACGTCATAGGTATGGTACTGAGGCTTTCAGTTATTCAGTTGACTGGCTAATCAGTTAGGGAAACAGCGGTTTTATTTTCAGTTATTCAGTTGACTGGCTAATCAGTTAGGGAAACAGCGGTTTTATTTTCCATTTTTGGAATCTTCTTCCATAATTGGGAACGCTATTTTCCAAAAATGGGAACGCAAAACTACATAATATTCATGAATAATTTACGGTATATTGTGGCCAAGAAAAAAATATTGGATGGTCTCTACTGGTAATATTGTGTCTCTGCTTTTTGCCACATGGTGTTGTACCTCAGAGACTCCATATATCTATGTGATATCATTGTTTGATACAAGGTAAAATTTCACACCACCCATTTGACATGGTTTCCATTTTTGGAAAGTTTATTTCCAAAAATGGAAAGTGGTTTTCCAATAATGGAATGCATCTTTAGCATTACAATATTGGTCTCTGGAATGCACATTAAGTAATTCATGATGTATTTGGACTGTGCAGTTCTGCTATGAGCAACAACTGAGATGAATGAATTGTGAGGGGATATTTGTATTTGATTAAAATATAGCTCAGATACATTTTACACTTATGGAATATTTGATATAAGCAGGTTTGGCAAGTTGTCTTGTTCTTTAACCCCCCATTTACCTACACATTGATATAGCTGAGGGTGCCTACCTCTTACTAATGCTGCACCAATGGAGACACCCAGAATTTATTATGGAGGAATCATTAATGTGGGGAGGGGAGGTCCCTTGGAGTTACCATGCCAGGTGAAGCCGTCCCTTTTCCCTAGATATGAAAACTATCTGTTTCGTGGATGTTCCCTCCTTCCTAAGCTTTGCAAAATGCAGGAACTATATTTATATTGGCTTGTGTCAAGATGAGATTGAACAGTCTCGGTAAGTCGTTCATAAAGCCACTTCTATTCTGTGCCTCTTGGATAGTTCAAGTTGTACCTGAATGTTGTGAGGAGCCTCCGGAATCGCCTTCATACCTTCAGGTGAAGAAATACCATTACATGAAATAAATCCAAACCATAGGGCAGTCTTGTATTGATCCACACTAAAAAGGCTCATAGATTCGCTTGCAACTACAAAAATTGCATAACCGGTATCCACAGATCCCCACCAAAGCACACCGTACAATGCACGAATGGTAACACGACAGTTTCACGGGATGTGTCACAGCTGTCACGTGAACAGCTCAAGGTTGGAAGTCTGAGGTCAGATGAACTACTGGTGGACAGACTTGGTGGGTGCATCTGGATCGGAGCTGACACACGAACTGCTCCACTGTCCCTAGTTGTGAACTGCAGCATGACGGTGAGTCGCTGGTGGACTGGATGTCTTCCACCGCCTCAGGTGGCTCATCAGAGACGAGGTCGACCTCACCGACTCAGGGTCGGTGCACACTAATATATCATGCATCTGTAATATTCATATATTGGTGCACTTCAGTGATAAATTATTCACAAAATAGGGTGGAATATACCACTTTCTGAGCACTCAATCAACATCCTTCTCCATGAAGTATCGACATCCTGCTGCTTGATGCATGCTTATGAAGTATTTGTGTCTCCTTTCCAATAGTATCTTGTTTATAAGTATCATGCTCATTATCTCATTAAGGGATGGTGTTACACAAACATTTTGCAATGCAACTTCATGTAATTTTGTTAGTTATTTGGGTTTCAGGGTGCCTCGACTACTGGGTCATTTTGCGCCCATAACTCAGTGTTATCAAAGTGTGTTTCAGAATGGCATCAAGATTCACATAGCACATTGCAGTCCACCCAGCCCTATTGTGTCACATAACTTGCATGTAGTGTATATCAGCGAAGGGTATATATTGCATGATTGTTTGGGCTAAAGGGTGTGCCGACCACAAGATCATTTAGTGCCCATAACAGTTAGTTGTTCCAGCTGTCTCTATATGATGTCCCTTGTACTAGAAGTATTTTCTTTCCTGGTGCATTTTTATGTTAACGTCCCAGGTAAATAGCATAGAACATCAGATAGGAAGCTGAAGAGCCTTCTGGATTCCACAACCTGCGATTTGTCACCTAAAACTTATAGGAGTGAGTGAGCCTGATCACTCCCAAAATGACGTTTATGCTCCAGCCCAAGCCTAGGGCACGAAATCAGAATGTGGTTAACTGTCATTACTGCACCACATCTCGGGCATAATGGTTCATTCTCACCATTGAGTAAGCAAACATGGGTGGCGTAAGTATGTCCTATGCATAAACAACACAGTCACCTCGTCTCACCTTGTTCTGCACGAGCATGAGAGCCACTGGCCAAGGGATGGCTTCATTATTTGTAACTTATTGGAACCAAGCTCGTCCCAGCTCACCTGCCACTTGCTTGCCAGAAAAGCAGAGATCCAAGAGTAGTAATCTGGCAGGGATTGGAAATGATCTGCATGCAAGTTCAGGTAAAGGAATTACCTATAAAGTTATGTCATACAACACCAGTTTATAGTATAGGTATTTTTCATGCTGTCCAGAATATAGTTCCTCCTAAATTATGTATCTTAAAACAACTGATAAAGCAGTCATAAGTATGCCATTGGATAAAATTTGGGTAGAACCATAATTATAACACTGGTGCACTTTGATCTATGTTTATAACAGGCACTAAACGATCAAACCTGGTTGATGCACTTTAAAACTTAAATAACCAACCAACCCATGTCCATAAAGCCTGTTAATTTGTCATGAAGCAACATTGACATTGATGTAATGGTATTATTGCAGTTGAAGATAACTGCAAGAAAAGTTTTACACACATTTTACCTCCACAAAGTGGTTAGGTTTGGCTGTTATTTCTGAACTCCATTCCCCTTTCTGGGTGATATTTTTCCTCCAAACTGAAATATATGCATTTGCAGAGGAAATGAGTGGTCACATCAAGTTCACCACGTTCATAAACAATGCATTAATAAATGAATTCCCAGAAAAAAAGAAATTACCTTAAGTTGCAAATTTACCAATGTGGACATCCTAATTGAATTCTAGTTCTGTTGAAATCCACAGCTCACTTAGAGGGAACATGCTGGTTGAACATGATAGCTAAATTGATGCTGCATGCCTCAATATAGGCAGTCATTGATTTATTCAAACACGAAAAAATATTTGGGCTCAAATGTAGCATAACTACTGCCGAGACGAGCATGACGCCAAAACGTGCCACAAGTCAGGCGCATTTCAGATACAAATCCCATCGATAATTGTTTAGCTGTCACATTTATGATATACATCACATATGAATTACTCTGTTTCTGCCACAATTACAACCATTAAAACAAAATTCAAGTTACCATGCCCAGAAATCCAACTCACCACTAAGACTATAACCACGCCGCTCGGCAGACCGCCTCTTGGTTTAAGCGTCGTTGTTTTTTTAAAAATGGCAGCACTCGAGGAATTATTTTAGTTGTTGGAATACACGAAGAGTGTATTTTGTGAATAAAATACAAGTTTAAAACAAAACCACGATGAAGAGTGATTAAAATAACAATATGTTAACCTACTTCGACTGGAGATATTTCCCTGATACACCGTAGCTGACTTTAAATGCATATTAAAAATATACTTCAACTGGTGTTTCCTTAGGTGCAAAACCAAAATGACGTAATAAGGTGCTACCATATAGATATGACCAGCTACAACACTCGATTTTTCTTTAATTGACGCAAAAATTGATTGATCGTCATAATGACGTAATAGTTTCCAAAAATGGGAATGCTGACACACCAGCAGTGTTGGAAAAACTGGCATTTGTTGGTGTTATGCATACCAATAAATTTTGTACTCCAGGATTGTGACTAGACTAAATGAAATATGTTGTACTCCAGAAGGGAAAAGGAAGAACAACATTGTTTGGTTGAGTTCTACCACTCTAAGTCCATACCTGAAAACAACTAGCAGTTTCAGCAGTCCATATGCGCCCACTCACCAACAATCCCTGTCGACCACAACAAAACTTTGAAACGCATTAAAAGCCATACATAATAGCATGCCATACCAAGACATGTTTGTCGGTGTTGCGCTAAAAACGTCTCCGCGGTCCGTTTACAAATGGCGGCATGTGACGTCATGTGAGAAGATCCTACGTATTGCGTCAATATCGTCAATATTTAATTCAATATGAATTCAATATTTATTTAATTTTTATCAATATTTATTGTTATATATTATGCATTTATATTAATCAATATTTATTCAATATTTATTATTCTGAGTGATGGTCAAGAAGCAAGGCTATTTCATAGGCCAAGTACCCAATATCCCTAGTTGGCAAAACTGGGGGTACTTGGTATCGCCAGAGTAAATATTTCAGGCCTCGTTTGGCAATTAAGATGCTTTGAATGCGCAATCGAAGGTCATTTTGTTAAAGAGACAACTTTTTTAGACGCAATGAGCCCGTTCAATGCAAAAAAGTAACTTTATATTTCCTCAAAGTGGCTCTGGAGAAAGGAAGTTCTCCGAGGTGATAAAACCAAGAAACCAATGCCATTTGTGAACTTATGAATGACTGTCCACTAATATTTTGGAAATCTGTGCGAAGATAAATTATGCGCCTTGAAATATAACTGCATTTGGAGTTCATCAGTGAGTGATTTGGGTTTTAGGGCACATCGACCATGGTAGGTCATTTAGCGCCCATGGAGTTCATCAGTGTCAGTGAAGGGTCCGTAATACCCCTTCCAATCTTACTCCGACCGGCCTTGCTCCGACCCATCCGTTGCCGGCCCGGTGATCCGCCGTAGCTCTATCGCTGGGGTAAGCGAATCTGACCCGGGTCTATTTTCCAGTACATCTTTGACATAACTCAAGGCGCTTTACATAACATAACTGTTGGGAAGGATGGGCTGATGGAGTTGGTGAGTGTTTGTGGTTTGATTCTTTTTAGGTTTGTGGTGTGGGTACCCAGATGTGTACTGGCAGTGATACCTCGTGTGCCCATTCGGTTTCACTCTGTCGATTGTCATCATGAGATGATTTCTCTGGCACACTGGCGAGTGTGGCAGGAAGTGGCGCATGGTAGAGACCATTGTTCAGAGAAGTAGGGGTTGGCCGTGGTGTTTGCCATGCCTGGTTTTTCGGTAAATTTTTCTTAAACGGTGTTTTAGGGATTTTTGGATTTTTTTTTCGGAATACTATGTTTATGAACGTGATTCGAAAGATGCGATCACTCGTTTTCTCCGTAAATGCTTACTTTTCAATTTGAACGATGACGTCATAGTCACTTCGGTACGGTATGATGACGTCATAGGCATGGGACTGAGGCTTCGATTGGCTAACGCTACAAACGTTCACTTACCTTAATGAGATGGTCCCGGCTGAGGCTCGTCGACTGCCGGAATACGTTTTTCCGATTGAGGCTTGTACAGTTTGGAAGCCTCAATCAAAAAGTTATGCATTGCACGGCCCGCGAACTCCTTGAGGAAGAGGTAGCGCCCCAGGTACTGCCTCAAATATCTTGCCTGCATACCTGGGCGCTTCACCCACTCCTTCACGTCTCGCCACAGGCGCTCAATGTTTTGGGTATGTATCGCGAGGTCGGAGGGGTCCACAAAATTTTCGGAATGGTTGATTGTATAGTGCTCGTAGCCTTCCTGAGAAAGGGTACTGTAGGCAGCCCAACAGTCACTGTAGATGATTGACCCAGGGCGAATATACTGCTGAATTATCGGCAGCAATGTTGCCCGGTTCCGCTGCTCACCCTCACCCTCGGAATCCACCAGCGGCACGATGAATCGCCTTTTCGAGGTACGCTCGATCCCGCCGAATAGCCAAATTTGGCCACTCACGCGCCCGACATTGTACTTTCTTCGCACAAGAAGTGTCTCATCAATTTCAACCTCTATCCCCTGTCCACCGATAGGCTCCTGGTTGTTTAACCACTCTTCCGTGACCTCACTACAATAGCTTCTCCAATCAACACTCGCGCGAGATCCGATTTTCAGGTTGAGGTACGCTGCCCTATGGCTCCAATCTTTATCTAACCACAGATTAATAAAACACACAACTTGCCACGGTTCCAGGCGGGTTCCGTCGAGAAAAGTTCCTTTGTAGTCGCTTGTGACGAACCCACACCTCTTCTTCTCCTTCCTTCTGGCGACACGAAACGTCTCGGTGCACTCCCACCGATGCCTACTCTCCTGCAACCTGCAGGCCTTGGAACACTTGGAGCAGACAACTCCGACAGGAAGAACTCCGTGGCGTCTAAGAAAGTCCAAGCTCGCTTGGTTGTCCTTATAGCAAAGTTTGATTATGTCATATGGCACTGGATCACAACCCTAGTGAAAAAGTCCTACAGGATTCTCAGAAAATCCCCACGATCCTACAGGATCCTGCACATTTCCGCAGACACTCCTGCACAGACATGCGATCCTGCAGGACAACCCTGCAGGATTTGAGAAATATAGAAAGCTGTCCTGCAGGATAGTAATGTCATGCATGACTGTCCTGCAGGATTCCAATGGCATGCATGACTATCCTGCAGGATTTTACAGATAACTATTCAGGTCCGTCTTAAAGGTTTGATGTGATGCAATTTTCAGTAACATATCTTGGGAGGGGAACTGGGAGCATGTGCTCCTGCCCTATGGAAACTGGCGCCCCTTCGGCCGGGAAGAGGCACCCCTCCGAGAAGGTTCGAGTGCTGTACATGATCACGTGGTTTTTTGTACAGAATTCTGACAATAATCATGCAGGATCCTTCACAAAACCATGAAGGGTCATGTACCATTCAGGTACAGGATGAAGTGTGATTCACATGCAGGATCCAGCAAAACTTACGTGCTGTAGGATTTATGTTCAGGAACGTGTAGGATCTATGTGCAGGACCCTGTAGGATTTATATGCAGGACACCACAAGATCCGGTAGGCTCCCATTCAATTTGTATGCAGGATCCTGCAGGACGGTCATGGATCCAACAGGATTGATGTAAAGAATCCTGCAGGACAGCCCTGGATGCGACAGGATTTATGTGAAGGATCCTATAGGATTTATGTGCAGGATCATGCAGGACAACCCTAGATCTGACAGGATTTATGTGAAAGATTCTACAGGATTTATGCGCATGATCTTCCAGGACGGCCCTGGATCCTACAAGATGTATGTGATGGATCCTGCAGGACAGTTGTGGTGTAGCGGAGCGCGAGTGAGAGCACCAGCATGCTTGGCGGTTGACTGCTGTGCATGAGTGCTGCCATCTATTAGACGATGTGGTGTACTTAAGGTTCACCCTTTGATGTAAGATGACAGTGTCATTAATCGTGCTTAACCATGTAAATTATAGCTTGTTTCTCTGCTTATATCTAATGCCCTGTGTCCAATAGCCATCTGCCATAATAGCTGTCTACTTCACTCAACTGACTGACCTGTACGCTTTCACAAATGCATGTACTTTTCGATATCTTCGTTCTTCAATGTAATAACTAGGTTTCAGGCTTCAACTGTTCGGTTACCTATTGTGCCGGCATACAAATGTCCCATCTTGTGTCTCTGGGATCATCTCTCTGGAGGTCGACCACGCTTAGATAGCACACTTCATGGGTGTCAATTGGCGACAGGACCTCTCTGGCTTAAGACTAACCAGCATTACCTTTCTTTCATTACCTGAACACTACCACGGTACCTCTCATCCATTACCTATCATCACCATAGTACCTTTTCTACCTGGTGGATTTCCCAGATCCTACGCCTGTCCACGCACCTAGGCGCTACAGTGGATTCGGCAGGATTTATGTGCAGGATCATGCAGGACAGTCCTGGATGACAGGATTTATGTGAAGGATTCTGCAGGATTTATGTGAAGGATTCTGCAGGATTTATGCGCATAATCCTGCAGGACAGCCCTAGATCCTACATGATTTATGTGAAGGATCCTGCAGGATCCTGCAGGATTTATGTGAAAGATCCTGCAGGATTTATGTGAAGGATCCTGCAGGATTCATGTGAAGGATCCTGCAGGATTCATGTGAAGGATGCTGCATGATTTATGTGAAGGATCATGCAGGACAGTTCTGAATCCGACAGGATCTATGTGAAGGATCCTGCAGGATTTATGGGCAGGATCCTGCAGGATCCTGTAGTATCCTTGTATCAATATCTCACACAGAATCCTGCAGGATCCCTCAAGACGCTGTCCTGCACAATTGTGCAGGACAATCCTGTAGGATTTTTCCACTAGGGAACCTACACACACCGAAGCCATTTTCGAACTGTTGACCTCAAAGTGACCCCTGTGACCCCGGTCTCGTCTATCCTCACGACTTCCAACAAATAGTATGATAATTCATAATTAAATAGGAAAATCTAACCTAACCTAACCTAACCTAACCTAACATAATACAATCTACTCTTATCTAAACTAATATAAACTGATATATTTTCATTTAAAAACAAGCGTAATGTTTATCGTGACAGACCGCGAAAGTGATATTTAAAAGAGTGTGCTTCTGCTTGGTCTTGTCTTTCCCCAGGACTTCCAACAACCAGTATGATAATTAATAATTAAATAGGAAAACCTAACCTAACATAACCTAACCTAACCTAACCTAACCTAACGTAATACAATCTACTCTTATCTAAACTAATATAAACTTATATATTATAATTTCAAAACAAGCGTTTCAAGCAGTTTCAAAACAAGCGTAATATTTATCGTGACGTCATCCGTACATCACGCCCGGAGGCCGTGCTCTGCTTAATTTTTTCCGGCGTTGCGGTGAAATAATGGTGGTGTCATCTATGTGTCAAAGAGGCGGAAATTAAGCATTTTCAACGTGAAAAAGTGTTGAATCAACTGCGTGAAGTGTTGAATGTCCCTTTAATCACGTCTGAGAAGTGCCAGGTGAGGGATGGATAAATTATGCAACAAACAACAGCGGTGTGGCATATATGGCGCATTATAGAAACTATCGTTAAGATTAACCGAGACGTAAGCATTTACGGAGAAAACGAATGATCGCATCTTCCGAATCACGTTAATAAACATAATATTCCGGGACAAAAATCCGAAAATTCCAAAAACACCCTTTAAGACAAGAATACCGGTTTTTCTCCCCTGCTGTAAATAGATAAGCCAGAAGGTTTTGTTTGCCTGGTGCAGAGGTTGGTGGTGAAGGTGGAATGGTGTAGAGCCTTGGCTCGGCAGTTTTCATGGGTTTCGATTCCTCGTGGTGCCCGCCATCCCTCCCAGGGTCCACTGATGGGGTCCACCCCCAGTTAATTGTATCTTGCAGTGAGGAGCTTGTAAAACCATTTTCATCATTTTTAACTCAGCTTTCTACTGGAAGTCTTCCTGATAGTTGGAAAACCTCCCAAGTTATTTGGAAAACCTCCCAAGTTATTTGGAAAACCTCCCAAGTTATTTGGAAAAACCCCAAGTATTAAGTTATTCCCATTTTTAAAAAGGGTTCAAGGCATGATGCACTAAATTATCGCCCAGTGATTCTTACTTGTGTCCCAAGTAAAATTTTTGTGTGGCAAAACGTGTAATTGTTGAGCATGTAACAGCATGAAATGCTAACATTGATTTGTAATTCCATTAAAGCAATGCTACCTAATTATGGACAACTCCTCATTTTTTTTCTGCAGCAAAATTTTGGAGATGGATGTTTGCCAAGATGTTTATGCATACAACAATGCTAACATTGGTTTTCAGCCCCATTAAAACAAGGTTAATTGTCAGCAAATGCATTGCTATTTTTGTATTCCAGCTCGACATTTTGTACTCCAGTTAAAAATTTTGTACTCCACTACCAAGAAAAAATATGAAAATCCTACACTGCACACCAGCATTCCCATTTTTGGAAAATAGCGTTCCCAATTATGGAAGTAATTTCCACAAATGGAAGGTTTCCAAAAATGGAAAATAAAACAGCTGTTTCCCTAACTGTAATGCTACAAATGGTTCACATACCTTAATGAGATGGTCAAAGTAGCTTAACCTAAACTAACCTAGGCTAACCTGCATACCTCTTAGTTTATCATAGCTATAATTTATATAATGTGCCATGAGGTTAGGTTGACTGGCTAATGCTACAAATGGTTCACATACCTTAATGAGATGGTCGAAATAGCTTAACCTAACCTAACCTAACCTGCTTACCTATCATAAAGTCAAAAAAAGTCATAAATATCAGTTATCAGTTTATCATAGCCATAATTTATATAATGCACCATGAGGTCAGGTTAGGTTAAGCCACTTCGACCATCTCATTAATGTATGTGAACCATTTGTAGCATTAGCCAGTTGAAGCCTTGGTGCCATACCTATGACGTCATCACACCATAACGATGTGATGTCATCGTTAAAATTGAAAAGTAAGCATCAGCACCAAAAAAGAGTGGTTGCATCTTCTTAGTCACATTCATAAACATCATATTCTAAAGAAAATTCCAAAAAATCACAAAACACCTTTTTTTTCTCAAAAATTTACCCATTTTTGTACTGATATTTATACTAAAAACCTGAACTACACTAATCCAACCTGACGAAACCTAACCCATTTGTTTACTTTATGAAGGCAAAATATGTGTAAAGCTTTTATTGGAACACCTTAAAGCACAATAATACTGTTCATTCAGTACCTATGTCCATTAGTATGGTCAAATGGGGATAATCCCTATTACTCATGTCACATTTTGTCATATTGGCAACATGCCGTTACACGACACACTACAACCGCTACAATATTCGGTAAATAGGTATATCCGGACCACTCATCTTCTCCGCAAATGATTACTTTTCAGTTGGCAAACAAATACACGATCATAATCTTCACTCTGAAATATAGCACATTGGGTAAATTTACAGAACTAGGTAAAATGCGATTTTTCGGATTTTTTTTTTAATACGGGGTATCTTAACGTAAAAATCATGATGCGACCACTCATTTTCTCCGCAAATGATTACTTTTCAGTTGGCAAACAAATACACGACCATAATCTTCACTCTGCAAACAGCAGATCGCGTATAATTATCCATACCTGGTGTGTCACAGACGTGATAAAGAAGACATTCAACACTTCAGGCACTCAATTTGATACTCTTTGACATCGAAAACCTTATGTTTCTGCCTTAATTCGACATTATCTCCGAGAATGCATATACTCGCAACACGCCGCGCCAGTCACCGTCGATAATGGTGGCGTCAACATTCCTTGCGATGCTGTATTATTTTATTTAAATATATTTGATGACGTCATGGCCAAAAAATTTGTTAGGATAATTCTGGTTTTCCGGTTAGGTTAGGTTAGGTTAGGTTAGATTATATTATGATATAATATATTTTATATATTATACTACGTTATCTTAGTCTAGGTTAGGTTAGGTTAGGTTATTTTACTTTGTTGTATTATTTATATATTAATATTTAATTATATAATATAATTATATAATAATATAATCTAACCTAACCTAACCTAGACTAAGATAACGTAGTATAATATATAAAAAAATATTATATCATAATATAATCTAACCTAACCTAACCTAACCTAACCGGAAAACCAGAATTATCCGAAACAAATTTTTCGGCCATGACGTCATCAAATATATTTAAATAAAATAATACAGCATCGCAAGGAATGTTGACGCCACCATTATCGACGGTGGCTGGCGCGGCGTGTTGCGAGTATATGCATTCTCGGAGATAATGTCGAATTAAGGCAGAAACATAAGGTTTTCGATGTCAAAGAGTATCAAATCGAGTGCCTGAAGTGTTGAATGTCTTCTTTATCACGTCTGTGAAACACCAGGTACGGATAATTATACGCGATCTGCTATGTTTGCAGAGTGAAGATTATGGTCTGTATTTGTTTTCCAACTGAAAAGTAATCATTTGCAGAGAAAATGAGTGGTCGCATCATGATTTTTACGTTAAGATACCCCGTATTAAAAAAAAAAATTCCGAAAAATCGCATTTTACCTAGTTCTGTAAATTTACCGCACATTGTGCATAATTATCCGTACTTGTGTTACAGACGTGATAAAGAAGAAATTCAACACTTCATGCACTCGATTTAATACTCTGACAAATATATTTCTGCCTTAATTTGACATTTATTTCCGATAATGAATACCCGCAAACCGACGCGTACGCATCCAAGGCCGGAAGTTTCTTGGGATGCTGTATTATTTTATTTTTCATATATTTGATGACGTCATGGCAGAAAAGTTTGTTTTGGCGATTCTGGTTTTCCGGCTAGGTTAGGTTAGGTTAGGTTAGATTATATTATGATATAATATATTTTATGTTATGCTACATTATCTGCCATTCTTAAACCAACACATCCTCGAAAAGGTTTCGTAGGTATATTTACTAAGAGGGGAAGGGAGTTTAGTAGGAATATTTACTAAACTTCCGGAAGTTTAATAGGAATTTTTACTAAAGTTGCTTATCGAGATCTATACAGTGCGACCGGAAATGAGGACGTGAAAGAGGTGGATTTTTTTCTGTTAGTATTTAGATACCAGTGACTTTTCTTGCGTAAGTAACAGTGGTGGACCGCGGGCACTCGCTGTGCTGTTTCTTGAACACACAGTCTTGTGGTTATGCCAGTCGGGGACGGAGTGAGGGTAGGTGGATATTCTGGTGTAGTTGTCGCTGTTCTCAATTTGCGCTTTAGGTACCTATATAGGTAATACATGTACCCATGTGAAACCAGATAACAAAGAACGCACCAACATCGTACCTAGGTAGGTAAATAGTTACATATATATATACACATGTATATATAGGTATATATATATATATATATATATATATATATATATATATATGTATATATATATATATGTATATATATGTATATATATATATATATATATATATATATATATATATATATATATATATATATATATATATATATATATATATATATATATATATATATATATCTATATATACATATATATATGTATATAAGTATATATGTACATATATATATTTATATATGTAGATATATATATATATATATATATATATATATATATATATATATATATATATATATATATATATATACATACATATATATATATATATACCTGTACTTATATATATATATATATACATTGTGTGTAAATAAAATATATGGCCTTCAATATACCAGGAGGTGCTGAGTTGACATCAAAAGCAACAATAGAGATTATACTTTATTACTCAACGTTTTGGCCAGGGGCTATCGTCAGGAGTGATGAAAAAATTCAAGCTTACAAAATTGAAAAAAGCATGCGGGGAAAAAGTGTGCAAAAAGACACGTGGAATGCAGAAAAGCCTCCTCAGTGGTGCAGAAACCCTAGTGAAAAAGTCCTACAGGATTCTCAGAAAATCCCCACGATCCTACAGGATCCTGCACATTTCCGCAGACACTCCTGCACAGACATGCGATCATGCAGGACATCCCTGCAGGATTTGAGAAATATAGAAAGCTGTCCTACAGGATTGTAATGTCATGCATGACTGTCCTGCAGGATTCCAATGGCATGCATGACTGTCCTGCAGGATTTTACAGATAACTATTCAGGTCCGTCTTAAAGGTTTCATATGATGCAATTTTCAGTAACATATCTTGGGAGGAGAACTGGGAGCATGTGCTCCTGCCCTATGGAAACTGGCGCTCCTTCGGCCGGGAAGGGGCACCCCTCCGAGAAGGTTCGAGTGCTGTACATGATCATGTGGTTTATTATACATAATTCTGACAATAATCATGCAAGATCCTTCACAAAACCATGAAGGGTCATGTACCATTCAGGTACAGGATGAAGTGTGATTCACATGCAGGATCCAGCAAAACTTACGTGCTGTAGGATTTATGTTCAGGAACGTGCAGGATTTATGTGCAGGACCCTGTAGGATTTATATGCAGGACACCACAAGATCCGGTAGGCTCCCATTCAATTTGTATGCAGGATCCTGCAGGACGGTCATGGATCCAACAGAATTGATGTAAAGAATCCTGCAGGACAGTCCTGGATGCGACAGGATTTATGTGAAGGATCCTGTAGGATTTATGTGCAGGATCATGCAGGACAGCTGTAGATCTGACAGGATTTATGTGAAGGATTCTACAGGATTTATGCGCATGATCCTCCAGGACGGCCCTGGATCCTACAAGGTGTATGTGATGGATCCTGCAGGACAGTTGTGGTGTAGCGGAGCGCGAGTGAAAGCACCAGCATGCTTGGCGGTTGACTGCTGTGCATGAGTGCTGCCATCTATTGGACGATGTGGTGTACTTAAGGTTCACCCTTTGATGTAAGATGACAGTGTCATTAATCGTGCTTAACCATGTCAATTATAGCTTGTTTCTCTGCTTATATCTAATGCCCTGTGTCCAATAGCCATCTGCCATAATAGTTGTCTACTTCACTCAACTGACTGACCTGTACGCTTTCCCAAATGCATGTACTTTTCGATATCTTCGTTCTTCAATGTAATAACTAGGTTTCAGGCTTCAACTGTTCGGTTACCTATTGTGCCGGCATACAAATGTCCCATATCTTGTGTCTCTGGGATCATCTCTCTGGAGGTCGACCACGCTTAGATAGCACACTTCATGGGTGTCAATTGGCAACAGGACCTCTCTGGCTTAAGACTAAGCAGCATTACATTTCTTTCATTACCTGAACACTACCACGGTACCTCTCATCCATTACCTGTCATCACCATAGTACCTTTTCTCCCTGGTGGCTTTCCCAGATCCTACGCCTGTCCACGCACCTAGGCGCTACAGTGGATTCGGCATGATTTATGTGCAGGATCATGCAGGACAATCCTGGATGACAGGATTTATGTGAAGGATTCTGCAGGATTTATGCGCATAATCCTGCACGATAGCCCTAGATCCTACAGGATTTATGTGAAGGATCCTGCAGGATTTATGTGAAGGATCCTGCAGGATTTATGTGAAGGATCCTGCAGGATTCATGTGAAGGATCCTGCAGGATTCATGTGAAGGATGCTGCATGATTTATGTGAAGGATCATGCAGGACAGTTCTGAATCCGACAGGATCTATGTGAAGGATCCTGCAGGATTTATGGGCAGGATCCTGCAGGATCCTGTAGTATCCTTGTATCGATATCTCACACAGAATCCTGCAGGATCCCTCAAGACGCTGTCCTGCACAATTGTGCAGGACAATCCTGTAGGATTTTTCCACTAGGGGCACTTGCAGAAAGATTTTATATTATATATATATAAAAGATTAAAGATAAAATATATAAAAGATATATAAAAGATTAAAGATAAAATATATAAAAGATGTATAAAAGATTTTATATTATATGTATAAAATCCTGCACCTGCACCACTGAGGAGGCTTTTCTGCATTCCACATGTCTTTTTGCATGCTTTTCTCCCACATGCTTTTTCAATTTCTTAAGCTTGAGCTATTTTCATCACTCCTGACGATGGCCCCTGGCCGAAACGTTGCGTAATAAAGTATGATCTTTATCGTTACTTTTGATGTCAACTCAGCACCTCCTGGTATATTGAAGGTCGTATATTTTCCTTGTATGCAATGTCTAAAACCCAGGAGCATCTAAGAGCTATTCTTTGTTGTATTAAACAATATATATATATATATAGATATATATATATATATGTATATATATAGATATATATGTATATATATATACATATATATGTATATATATATATATATATATATATATATATATATATATATATATATATATAAATAGTTATATATATATATATATATATAAATATATATATATATATAAAGATATCATATATATATATATATATATATATATATATATATATATATATATATATATATATATATGTATATATATATATATATATATAGATATATATGTATATATATATACATATATATATATATGTATATATATATATATATATATATATATATACCCTAGTGAAAAGGTCCTACAGGATTCTCAGAAAATCCCCACGATCCTACAGTATCCTGTACATTTCCGCAGACACTCCTGCACAGACATGCGATCCTGCAGGACAACCCTGCAGGATTTGAGAAGTATAGAAAGCTGTCCTACAGGATTGTAATGTCATGCATGACTGCCCTGCAGGATTCCAATGACATGCATGGCTGCCCTGCAGGATTTTACAGATATCTATTCAGGTCCGTCTTAAAGGTTTGATGTGATGCAGTTATCAGTGACATATCTGGGGGAGGGAGCTGGGAGCATGTGCCCCCGCCCCATGGAAGCTGGCGCCCCTTCGGCCGGGAAGAGGCGCCCCTCCGAGAAGGTTTGAGTGCATGGCTACTGTACATGATCATGTGGTTTATTGTGCAGAATTCTGACAATAATCATGCAAGATCCTTCACAAAACCATGAAGGGTCATGTACAATTCAGGTACAGGATGCTGTGTGATTCACATGCAGGATCCAGCAAAATTTATGTGCAGGATCCAGCAAAATTTATGTGCAGGACCCTGTAGGATTTATGTCCAGGAACGTGCAGGATTTATGTGCAGGACCCTATAGGATTTATATGCAGGACACCACAGGATCCTGTAGGCTCCCATTCAATTGCTATGCAGGACCCTGCAGGATAGTCATGGATCCAACACGATTAGTGTAAGGAATCCTGCAGGACAGCCCTGGATGCGACAGGATATATGTGAAGGATCCTGCAGGATTTATGTGCAGGATCATGCAGGACAGCCCTGGATCTGACAGGATTTATGTGAAGGGTTCTGCAGGATTTATGTGCATGATCCTGCAGGACTGCCATGGATGTACTGGATTTATGTGACAGATCATGTAGGATCCTACAGGACAGTTGTGGTGTTGTGGAGCGCGAGTGAGAGCACCAGCATGCTTGCCGGTTGACTGCTGTGCGCGAGTGCTGCCATCTATTAGACGATGTGGTGTACTTAAGGTTCACCCTTTGATGTAAGATGACAGTGTCATTAATCGTGCTTAACCATGTCAATTATTGCTTGTTTCTCTGCTTATCTCTAATGCTCTGTGTCCAATAGCCATCTGCCATAATAGCTGTCTACTTCACTCAACGGACTGACTTGTACGCTTTCACAAATGCATGTACTTTTCGACATCTTCGTTCTTCAATGTAATAACTAGGTTTCAGGCTTCAACAGTTTGGTTACCTATTGTGCCGGCACGCCGCTGAATAAAAAGGCGGCGCAAATGACATTCATGGTCCGGCACGCCTAAAAAAATCACTCCCCCCCCGCGCTGAATAAATGTCCCATCTCGTGTCTCTGGGATGATCTCTCTGGAGGTCGACCACGCTTAGGTGGAGGTGCCGATCTGATAGCACACTGCATGGGTGTCAATTGGCAACAGTACCTCCCTGGCTTCAGACTAACCAGCATTACCTTTCCTCCATTACCTGAACACTACCATGGTACCTCTCATCCATTACCTGCCATCATCATGGTACCTCTTCCCCCTGGTTGCTTTCCCAGATCCTACGCCTGCCCACGCACCTAGGCGCTGCAGTGGATCCGACAGGATTTATGTGCATGATCATGCAGGACAGTCCTGGATATGACAGGATTTATGTGAAGGATTCTGCAGGATTTATGCGCAAGATCCTGCAGGACAGCCATCGATCCTACAGCATTTATGTGAAGGATCCTGCATGATTTATGTGAAGGATCATGCAGAACAGTTCTGAATCCCGCAGGATCTATGTGAAGGATCCTGCAGGACCCTGCAGGATTTATATGCAGGATCCTGTAGGATTTATGTGCAGGATCCTGTAGTATCCTTGTATCAATATCTCACACAGAATCCTGCAGGATCCTTCAAGACGCTGTCCTGCACAATTGTGCAGGACAATCCTGTAGGATTTTTCCACTAGGGTATATGTGCATATATATATATATATATATATATATATATATATATATTTATATATATATATATATATATATATATATATATATATATATATATATATATATATATATATATAAATAGTTATATATATATATAAATATATATATGTATAATTCCCTTATTTGAATGGACACATATAAATATGCTTTGACATCAATAATACTCATTTATAGTTATTGTCATTGGTTTGTGGTACATAACTTCTGTACCACTCATTCTTTACTCACTAGCAGCTGAGAAGTTGGCAATTGTAACTCTAAGCATGAGTAATTATGCTGTTATTACTCTCTACTTTGTGTCATGACATACTATTCACGAAGATACATGCTTTATATCATTTGTTCATTACGTGCATTTGAGTCAGAAGGCTCAACTGACTCATTATGGTTTTAATGATTGATACATGATTTGACTAATTTTTTTTTAACAAAGATGTGATTCAACTCACAACTCAAGATATATTTTGGGGAAAACAATTGATTGAACTCATGACTCATCCAAAACCAATTGATTTCCCAGACCACCAGCAGATGTATGATGGAGATGTATGATGAAGAAGAATGCAAAATTACCAAAACAAAACCTAACCTAACCTATTTATGCCAGATAATCTAACATCTGATGTTGGGTCACCTAATACCACTATGTCACATGAGTCTGCATGTTGCTAAGTTGCTAGTTAAGCTATGAACAAGTACAATCCATTTGCTTCTTATTTGCTACCACGTGCTTTTATATAATAATATTTTACCACAAATTTGTTCAAGGGACTTCTGTGTATTGACCCGAAATATTGTATGAACATGTATTTCATCATGTGATGAAGAGAAGGTCACTACTGAGTTTCTTTGCCATTGCATGCTTTCAAGTTATCAAGTGGCTTGACAATTAGTGTACCTTCAATGCAAATTATAACAACTCGTTGCCTGTTTTGCCGTCCACTTATTACGCATATCTGGACTTCACTTCCATTTTCGATCACCATGGTGTGGTACATGAAAAGCAGTCACGTACGCTGAACGCGGTTGCATCCTTCGCCGTGGTAGATTGCACATACAAAAAACAGTAATGTGTGATCGAGCGCTTTCTTCGCTTCAGTCGGATGCGCCTATCCAATAGACGTTTCGCGGTATTATTATGCTGTTATGTTAGGCGTAAATGCACGCTCTTGAAATCTGACGCAAATATAAAGTCTGAGACGAACATCAAGGTACATGTGACATGAATTTCGCACCAAGTAGCTGAGCTTGCTCCTCACCAATGAGCGATTCAGCTGCTTTACAACTCAAAGAATGTACAGAAAAGCTTTTCGAGGTTAGTACATGATCAATGTTTCACAAGCACATTATTCACGTAAATGGGCGAGCGCGCACACGAGCACAAGCGCGCACACGCACTATATAGCACATAGTTAATTACAGGCATCAATCCAAATATGCGTTACAAGAGTGTTTTCACTTCAATTATCTCCACACACCATACTTATAGCCATACATAAAGGTCAGGACCACCATTCTACCCAATTATAACTTCGATGGCTTCACGCTCTGTTGATGAGTGGATTGAGGACAGGACAAGACGGCTGCCATCAGGACCATCAGTATGTGTGCAGACGGCGTAGAACGAACGAATGGCAAAGGGTGCAAAACTGATGGAGAGACAGGATGAGTGGTGGGATTGGCTGGCGGGCAGGCTGGTGCCGGTGAAGCACGGACAAAGGATATGGTTCTCGGGCGCTTGGCAGACGGACGAGCAGAGTTGATTGTCGTGACGGTTGGTGGGTGGGTTGAAGACGTAGCGGGGTAGGTTATAGCAGCGGTTGGTGGACGGGTTGAGGACGAGGAAAAACTGCTGGAAGCACGGACTGGTAGGAGTGCAGATGGAGCACGATCAACGGAAACGGTCAAAGGATGATTGATTGATGGAGGGACAAGTCGCTTGACGTCATTGGTTGATCGTGGGACAGGTTGGATGGCGGCAGCGGTTGATGGTGCGGCAGGAGGGTTGGCGACAGAGGCTGGCGGGCAGGTAAGGGCCAGAGTTTGATGGACACCAACGGCCACCAGATGGGTTGACGTGGCAGGCTGGATGGCGGCAGCAGTTGATGGTGAGGCAGGAGAGTTGCCGACAGAAGCTGGCGGGCCGGTGGGGACCAGAGTTCGATGGTTGACACCAACGGTTACCAAATGAGTTGACGAGGCAGGCTGGATGGCGGCAGCGTTTGATGGTGAGGCAGGAGAGTTCCCGACAGAGGCTGGCGGGCAGGTGGGGACCGGAGCAGGATCGGTGGCAGTCGCTGACAAAGAGGCCGAGTCGTCATCGCCAGGTTGGTTGATGTCAGCGCCGTCAGCTGAGGCCAAATCGTCATCTGATGATCCCGAAGATGTGGCGGTGGCTGTCTGTCGGTGGCATCGCTGGCACGAGATGTTGCCAAAGCCTCGAAGGTCGCGAATTCGTTGGGACTGTAGTCCCGCCTCTGAGAAACGAATATATACGTAAAGAGACTGTTGCAGCAGTGGACTTTTTAAAAAACACATGCAGAGGGTTGGTTGGTTGGCTATCGGAGTTTAGGGGGCGCATCGACTGCGTCGGTCATACAGCGCCTAACTTTCAAAGAGGCATTGGATACTGTTAATTGTGACGGCAATAGAAGTTCCATATGTGTACTCCAACATAAAAAATGTGCAACTTATTTTATTTCTCGCTATAATGATGGATAATCCAGCTGGTACAAATACTGGAACACACGACGACCTAACCTGAACGGAGAGGGGATCGAGCCGTACAGTGATCCGCTAATGATAGGTCATGTAATTACCAACACATCAGACAAATGACAAAGGAACATCAAATGATAATGCATAATACAAATATACCAATACCACTAAATGAGAATCATAGCACGGTATGGTATCACACTTGTACTTAACCTCGTGACATGTCATTCTGACTGACTTTTGTTTGCATTTCACTGTTTGACTGACGATGAAATGGGCGCTGCATGACCGACGCAGTCGATGCGCCCCTAAGCTCTAATAACCAACCAACCATTTCAAGCTATGAGGGGCCAAAGTGGACTTGGACTGCCAAAGCATGTAAACAAACGTGGACAGGAACTGTTTACCTATCTACTTCTTTTGTTTCTTCAATTATGTGGAAGGTTGGTTGGCTATTGGTTTTACGACACGTCGACCGTTGAGTCATGTAGCGTCGCCAATCTCTCACGCCGATTGGTGCGGGCGAAGAGTAGCGACAGGTGAGACTCGAGCCCACAACCTTTCGATTGTGAGACGAGCATCTTACCCCTAGACCACTCGTCCCCAATTATGTGGAAGGTAAAACAGAAATATGATCCAACTTGGAATTGTTGAACATTTAACAACATCTATCTTCTTGTTTGGATACACATTTATGCATGCAAATGAAGAATAAGAGATCCTACTGGAGAGTGGGCTGTTGGATTAAAACTCATAATCTCATTAAGATTATTGACGCACCTTGGCAACTACACCACTCGTCTATTCCACTTGGTCCATGCCACTCGGCCCTCAAATATCAGTGGTGATTGTACATCTTCCCTGATTTAATGAATTTACGTCATGTAGAGACGTCTTGACCTAACCTGCACTTCCCCAAACTACCCTACACAACCCTACCCTACCCCACTCCACTCCACTCCACCGCACCCCACCCCTAAGGTAGTCGGTTCTATAACACTAAAAAAAAATTCACGCATGGCAATGTGGTGACATGTTCTAGAACCCTGAGTTATTGTACACCAAGGCATGATGGTGAGCTTGGTGCGTGGGCTATATATATATAGCAATGTATTTTTTTTTCTAGTTGTAGTATCAACTTTCATCAATGTTTATGCTTTTCTCATTTTTGGTAGTGAATCTGTAGACAAATTTAAATGCTGATGCATTCTTCATTTCCATGTGAGTTTTAAGCTACAATAATGCAACTGTCCATCTAATTTCTCATGTCTCAGTGATGGTTCCCCAAGTGATGGCCATACATTGGGTAATTATTAGGCAGGTATCACTTCCTTCCCCAACCATTCAACAATTTCAGAGCAAATGTGCTTAGAAGGTCCATCTTTAATGTTCTAAATCAATCGTTTCTTTCTTCATTTATATTGCAAACAACGTCATATTGTCTATCTTTACACCCGACTTGAGAAAAAAAAGTCTTTGAAAGGTATTGATGAGTTAATTATGCCATGACGAGTAAGGATGGCTACGGGCGAAGCAGTACCAATGCGTGGCAGCACACTCCACGCCGTAATCATTTCCCAAATAAAGTTATATTAGGCTCGGATTCCATGGATAATAGATGCCTAATTACAATGCAACCCCCATTTCACCTTGTTGTTGAAGGGGTGACACTTGCTACATTACTGATAAATGCAGTGTGCATGTGGAAGTAAAAAAACAACCAGTAAAAACTGGACAGATAGCATGATAAAGACATGCCTGTGAACCCAATGACATGCTAGATGTGCATGAAGGATGAGTTCGTAAATTGAGAGGCAATTCCTTGGGTAGAGCTTGTTCAGTTGTATGCACTGTTTCCATCCATCCCCAGAACCATTTAAAATGGAACCTGTTCAAGGTGCACACATAAACACAAAAACAACCTTTGCTCATTAATGGTTGTTGGACACTCAGCAGCGCTGAATACCAGGGCTAAAATGACAACCTGTTCAAGCATTTTTCTAATTCAGAATATCACCCTCTCACTTTCCTCTGGTTGGTTATTGGTTTTTACGACACGTCGACCGTTGAGTCATATAGCGTCGCCAATCTCTCACGCCGATTGGTCGCGGGCGAAGAGTAGCGACAGGTGAGACTCGAACCCACAATCTTTCGATTATGAGACGAGCATCTTACCCCTAGACCACTCGTCCCCTCTCACTTTCCTCGTTTAAAGATTGAATCGAGCTGTTTGACAATCAGCTGCTCTGCGATAGTTCTCAAGATTCCCTGGTAAATGCAAACAGAGATTCTGATGTCACAGCTTTGAAGACAAGTATCCGATTAGACGAGCAAATCATTTTCCTCTTCACATCTAGGTTAGTTAGTTATTTGGGCTTTAGGGCGCATACACTTCATTGGTCATGTGGCGCCCATTCTTCACATCTAGGATTGCGAAGAATAAATCGAACCCTGTTGCAGACTGATCGTGTTTTGTCCGTCGCACAATTGCACCCAATTGAGGAGAGATGGAAGCTGGATATTTGGTCACCCAAGTGCTAGGTTGACGAAATATCCAGGCTGAAATAGATTCCCGTGCAACTAAATCTCCAATCTGAAGTGTCAAATTTGTTCTATAACGATCTCCTCAGTTTTGAGACAACTGCGTACATACGACTTCCCGTTTTGCGTGTTTTGAAAGCTATCTAATTTGGGGATACCGATATGAACGACAACCATACAAACACCTATGCTATAAACTGGCATTGTATAGCATAACATTGTACATCATTGGTAATCCCTTCACCTGGAAGCCGCGGATGCTGCGGCGAAACGAGGTGCATGGGCCCCGTGCACACGTTCCCTGCCCCTCCCTGCGAGGGACTTTTACTCGGATGTGAAGGGATTTATTCTCAGTAAGTGGCAGGCAAGCTGGGACTCCCTAGCAAACAACAAGTTGAAAACTGTAAAGCCCTGTATTGGTGACTGGGCTTCATCCTCTCAGCGAAACAGACGTCACGAGGTTTCTCTGTGTCGCCTGCGCGTGGGACATACCTATGCAACACACCGATATCTTCTGGGTGGTGGCGAGACGCCGCTGTGTCCGAAATGCACGGCACCATTGTCTGTGCGACACATTTTAGTTTCATGTCCCCGGCTTGCCCACGAACGGAGACGTCACTTTGGACGTTCCCCTGTCTCGCTTCGGGAAGTATTAGGAGACGAATCTGACGCTGTTCACTCGGGACAACTTTTCAAATTCCTCTTGGAAATTAGATTTTCAGTGATTTACACCGGCCATTAGCATACTGATTCAACTGATGGTTAGTACCAGTTTTCGACATGGTCTTATAACTCGTCCGAAATGGCGTTCACGCGCTTTTATGTATAAATGACTGAGTTATGGGCGCTATATGACCTGTGCAGTCGATGCGCCCCTAAACCACAATAACTAACTAACTAACACCTGGAATTGCGATACGGGATGTTCGTCATCACGCTCCCGGATCCCGTTATGATGGGCAAAAGTATGATATCTATAAACGGGATAGTTAGAAACGAGGCATGAAGACTTCCACAAATATGCACCAATAGGCAAGGTGTCAATACTTCTTTTGGAAGGATGACTATTCAGTGTTCAGTAAGTGGTATATTACACCCTATTTCGCGAATAATTTACCACTGATGCAGAACATGCTTCAGCAGATGCAAGGAGCAACAGTGTTCTCATGTCTGGACCTAAAAGTTGCAAATCAACAGCTGGAGCTACACTCCGAGTCATAACCAGTAACAACGTTTGTATGTCACTCAGGTCTGTTTTCGTGTTGTCGCTGTCTGCATGGGACCAAGAGCTTACCGATGACAATTCAGAAGGCGATGGATGAAATCCTGAAGCAGTGCAGGTGCAGGTACCCGGGCGATGTCCTCGTCTGTGAGGCGACTAGGAGCAATTGGCAGATCTGCTCACACGTCTGTGGGAACACAGGGTAACACTAAACATGGGAAATGCACGCCGAGACAGACGGCTGCGGATTTCCTTGGGTTTACCGTGTCCTCGGCGGGAGTCTCGGTGAGCCCAGAGTGGACTAGGGCGTTAGGACATGTGGCATCCCACCAGCACGAAAGAGCTCCAGTCACTACTGGGTTGTTGGACTTCTTCTCTCGTTTTGTGCCTGGATACAGCACCCTCATGGAGCCGCTGCGGAGGAAGCTGCTGAAGGAGGCGATGCCGTTCAAGTGGAGAGAGGAGCTCGCGGCAGTGCTCAAAGGGGGACGTGCTGTACCCGGCAATGGGGGAGTCATCATTTACTACCCTCAGCTTCCACAGTCATAACTTTGGATGCAAGCGATGTGGGCCTGGGTGGGGTGTTGTCTCTGCCTAACTCAGAGGAAGAGAGGGTGGTAGCATTCACCCTGTGCACGCTAAACCAAGTCCAGAGGCGCTGCAATACGACAGAGAGAGAGAGAGAGAGAGAGAGACGCTGGCGGTTGTGTGGGCAGTGGCGAAATGGAGGAAGTATCTTTGGAATCAGCAGTCGTCTGCGACTTGACCATGTGGCATTGCAGACGCCGCTGACGTCACCGGGTGTCCCCCAAGCTGCCATGAAGATAACAAAGTGGTCAGACTGGCTCATGGAGTATTCATTCACAGTTTAGCGTGTGAAGGGAGGTGTACGTCCTGCAGATGGGTTGTCGCGACTGCCGGCATCGGCAGAAGTGGTGGAGGACAAATACAAATGTATTACTACAAAAGAGACCGTCCGGCGGCAATCGATGAAGAGTTCGTGGCGGCTACAAGTGAAGATCGTGTTGCGTGATCAGGTATCGCGTTCGTGGTCTCGTAGGCCGGGCGACTGCTCGCCTAGCCTTCAGCCATTCTCCCACCTCAGGGATCAACTCACTGTGCAGAGGTATGGCTGTGCGCGGCGATTGCCTAATCGTTCCAGAAAGTCTACTTCGCTCAGACTGCTCAGCCTGGCACATCAGTGGCACCAGTGCATCGTCAGATGCAAGCAGCGACTGCAGGAGCTATGCTGGTGGTCTGGCATTGATCGAGGTGGTGGAGGCAAGAGCTGTGAAGTCTGCGCCACTGTGTATGGATGAGACGGCGGTACTTCGACATACTCCAATGCATCCAGTGCCTTTACCAGCGGAAGCCTGGAGCAAGGTAGGGCGGGACTTTATTGGGCCTATGGATGCAGCCCACGCTCAGCGAAATGCCGTGGGCTTGGCAGCCGACTTCTCCGAAGTAGGTAGACGCTGCATTTCGCTCGGAGCCAAACTGTCACGCGTGTATAGAATTTCCAGAGGTCTTGGCGTCACGCGAAGTATACCACCAGGGAATTGCTGTCCGACAACGGCACGAACTGAATCTACTTTTTCAGAAATTACCTGCAGAGTGTGGGTGCGAGTCATATCCGGGCCCCACGCTACCACCAGGCAGTATCTGGGGCAGTAGAACGGTGCAATCGCACCGTGAAGGTGACGTTGCAGGCAGCTGACCAACGAGGGTTTGACCGCCGGGCGTGTCGGCAGCGGCTCCTGCAACAGTACAGGAACATTCAAAACGCCACGACTGGTACTGGTACCAGCACTGGGACTAGCACGGTTATAGCGGAGCTGCTCCACAGCAGGCAAATCTGCACCGGGTTGCACGCCATAGTGGCCAGTCTAGCTACTCCAAGCGAGGCGTCCTCTCTGGCGCTGAGGCGACGTGTTGCGGACAGTCAATGGAAGTAGGAGTATTACTGACACAATATGTCAAACAGGTGCCCCACTTCCGTGTCTGAGAATGGATCCGATACAAACCGAAAGCTCTTCTTTCTTGAAATGCCATATTAGACTTAAAATAAAATGGACTGCAAATTCTCCCTCTGCTTATTCTTTTGGAAAATCACACATAGGAAGTGACATTTCTTTAAAATCGCGCCACTTAGTAGCGGCAAGGAGCTCCATAGGTGTTGACATAATGTTTTTTTTCCAGGTGTGAGATGTTCAAATGAGCACAATAGAATGTTGGAAATCTGCATGGAATAAATGTCAATTAAAAATTTGTATGCCCTTGAAACAAATGTTTGAGCCAACAGTGTGCTGTGGCTATACTTCGGTTTGTTTTGAGATACAAAACAAAAGAGCAAACATTTGCAAGGCGTGTCATTTTAATCATATTAACATCCATGACATTGAAACATTGTGTAAGGTTCCCCCCCCCATTGGACCCAAACAATGCAAACTTGCTCTCAAAGAACACTTTCTTGTTATTGTACTTGATAACTTGAAAGCATGCAATGGCAAAGAAACTCAGTAGTGACCTTCTCGTCATCAAATGATGAAATACATGTTCATACAATATTTCGGGTCAATACACAGATGTCCCTTGAACAAATTTGTGGTAAAATATTATTATATAAAAGCACGTGGTAGCAAATAAGAAGCAAATGGATTGTACTTGTTCATAGCTTAACTAGCAACTTAGCAACATGCAGACTCATGTGACATAGTGGTATTAGGTGACCCAACATCAGATATTAGATTATCTGGCATAAATTGGTTAGGTTAGGTTTTGTTTTGGTAATTTTGCATTCTTCTTCATCATACATCTCCATCATACATCTGCTGGTGGTCTGGGAAATCAATTGGTTTTGGATGAGTCATGAGTTCAATCAATTGTTTTCCCCAAAATATATCTTGAGTTGTGAGTTGAATCACATCTTTGTTAAAAAAAAATTAGTCAAATCATGTATCAATCATTAAAACCATAATGAGTCAGTTGAGCCTTCTGACTCAAATGCACGTAATGAACAAATGATATAAAGCATGTATCTTCGTGAATAGTATGTCATGACACAAAGTAGAGAGTAATAACAGCATAATTACTCATGCTTAGAGTTACAATTGCCAACTTCTCAGCTGCTAGTGAGTA